>CABFVX010008831.1:0-21628 GCA_902151425.1 Timema shepardi | reverse complement strand
ATTACTCTCACCTTAACATGGCCTACCCCTTCCTTTTGATACACACCCTCTACTTTTATATCTTTGGTTCATCATTCTATCCCCATTCATCCTATCAACACGCCCAAATCAACGTCAGACACTTCTATCACATTGACCTATTGGTTCCCTTTCAAACCGCACTCCTTCAACATCCATTCATTACTGACTCTATCCATACGAGTTTTTCAAGATACATTTCTCAGATATCTGATTCCTCTCCTACCATTTCTAAACTGTTCTTCCTATCAAACAAATTAAATATATTCATACGATACGTACGCGATCCGATAGATACTGACCACCAAGTTTGTATTTTCTAAACTGCCCTTCCTAACAGAATCATACTATAGTTATGTTCCATGTTCTTTCTACCAAATAAATTAAATATATTCATACGTCAAGTAAGTGATTTGATAGATACTGACCACCGGTAAAGGACTCATACGTCAAGTCATGTGATCTGCATATGATCAATGCTGATGTTTGAGGGCCATTCCTATGAATACATGATAATTTATTTAGCATCACGTCTTAATATCCGATCGGGTTATACGCTAATATGATAAAGTTGAGGAAGTGCACACGCAATTGCGTGGAAAAGACACACCTAGTGCACACAGCTGGGGTTCTAACCATGATTACCTCATCCTCCACAGGTGAGACAAACACGAGAGTGGCGCCTTAGACCATTCGGCCACAGAAGTGGACTAAAGTATTTAATATTCATTGAAGATTTGTCAATATGTTGAAGCTTCGTCAAAATTACTGCCCCGTGTAAGGTGGTTACTGCGCAATGTAGCCCTCTAGTGGTTCTGTTTTCAATAACCTAAAATACCAGCAATGTCTGTTTAGTTGAAAAGAGGAACAAATAAAGAAGAGGAAAGATAATTTTTATTGAAATATATAAAGGTAGCAGAAATTATTTTGTGCAGTGTAGGCCTATATGTAATAATAAATAAATAATGCCAGAGATAAGACTATGTATTGAGATAATTTGATATGTAAAACTTGTAAGTCACTGCCGGCTCTGTGAAAAGTAGAAGCAGAGGAACATATGAACCATGATAAGAAAAATTAAGCTTATTCATGACATACTTCTCGACAAATTAACTGATGCAGACTGAAAAATTGCACAATAATACTAACCGTCTAAGGTCGAACCATTTTCACGCAATATATTGACAAAATAATATTGAGCGTGTAAGTGGGCCTTAAGTCTCAGAGTGATTTATAATTATCAGTTAGGGGCTGCTATCCCTCCGCCCCAAAAGTCTACTGAAATTGAATGTACGGTATCATCCGTTGACATGCTCGGATGTAGGTATCCGCCATACCAACATGGATCACTGTTGGCGGAGGATTGAGGTAGAAACGTTCCAGAGTTTACGTTGCGTGAGGGAGAGGGAATAACCATTTATTGAGAACTAGTGACAGTACACTTCAGTGGAGATTTGAGCCCCCGACCTCCAATGCCACAACTAGATGAGTTACACGCACCCTTTCTGGTTAGACGTCTATATATGCATTATGATTGTGTGGTAGGGATGATTAAGATAATGGTACAGCATTTTTGCTGGAGGGAGAGCTACCAACATTTTAACCAGCAGGGATTTGATTCCAACATCCCCCACCAGAATTAGATGAGCTTGACATTTAGATGGCGTGCCCACAGGGATTTGAAACTAGATATCTTTCGCAGTTCTTGCACTGAACTATTTATAACCTTGCACAACGATGATCAAGATACAATTGATCAAATAACGGTACATTACATCTAATTTATTAACGAATCTAAATTAAAATGTGTTATTAGCCAATAGAATGCGAAAAAATATGTAGGCAACATCCGGATGAGATTTTGTATAAAAAACCTCGCAATTTGACATTTTTCTTATTATACTTCAGACCTTCAGTCGGTAAGATAAAAAATTAGCTTCAATCACACAAAAACAGGTCTGCCTGACGAAATAAACGAAAGTATGCAAGCATTGTAGACCACATTATTTATGTTATCAAGCGTTACGCATTTTATAACTACTGACCCCTAACATTTAGATTATGAATTTAACTGTGACCATCATTTATTTTTGTCATTTTCACTAAACTGTATAGACAATTTTAAATAATGATAATTTATATTAACAGTGACTTTATTGTATATATTTAATAATTTAGTTTATTGAATAAAAATATTAACAGCTAATTTCTTTCATTTAAGCCGTATAGTCATTTTAAATAATGAAGAATAATATTAACAGTGACTTTATTAAATAGTTTAGTTTTCATACCCATTTTCAATAATAATCAAAGGTGATATTAGCATTGGACGCTTTATTGACTGACTGTAAGTAAAACAAATGTTAAGTATTTTTCGACCCAAATATCTTCCACAGTGTATGTTTTATTAGGATTTACCGAAGACTGGCCCAGAGTGGAGGAGGGAGCATCCATGTTGGAGAGCTTTACAGATGACAGAGTTTGTTTGGCCAAAATAGTTGCATCATATGGTAAGTTTTGTAACCAAACTGTTTGTTCAAACAGACAGGACATATTTTTATGACCCCCCTCAAATCGGGATATCCTAACTATTTTTTTCTCTGTGATTTAGGGGTGAAATTCATTTAACGGTAGTTTACAAATAGGTTGTTTTAGGGCCGTGTACAAATAACCCTGGGATTAGACAGTAAAAAAGGGGTGGGTGGATTGAATAGTGTAACAAAAAGAAATCCCACCAGAGTTCTTTGGTCAAACAACTTCTGACATGTTAACAATGTGCAATATGTTTTGGAACATTTATAGTTTGGCAGAGTAGCGCTTACCACCCGTCCCTCACAATATTAGTACGTCCCGGTGACCCGTTACTCAGGGTGTGGAAGGTGTTTGTACCAGCAGCCACCACAATGATGATATCTATAGGGATCTGGATGAGATTTACAGTGTTCTATGTAAGTAATTTTAGGGCACGCACACTAAGCATGAAACCTGGAAGTTACAGCAGTGGAACTAATGTGACTAGATTATACTTTTACTATCTATGTGCGTTAATGTTAATGACTGCATTCAAAAGGGTTGTTCCCCCCTCCGAATCTATTATTAGCGATGGGTTTCTTAATCTACTCCCATATACGGTGACAGCTATAGTGGGATTTTGGTAGGAAGTATCGTATTCACATCAAATCATATGATCCACAGCTTTGATGTTGAATGCAAACAAAAGTTTGTATTTTCTATACTGCCATAATCCCACAATTCATAATATTCATACGTCAAGTAATTTGATCTGCATTTGGCACCTTTATAGATATTATCAATACCTATAAAATTATACAACTAATATAGTAAAATACCACCAATGTTAATAGCAATTTTCTTTACTGGTATTCCAACCAAAATCATCCTATAAAAGACAGTTTGTTCAATTGTGTTATGAAAAATTATTAAATGCACAAATTTCAAATTATTTTGTACAAATAACTCAAAAAATTCAAAATAATTCTAGGATAGCTTACAAATGATGTATTTAAGAGTGTTCATTGTGATTAACAAATTGGAATTAGAGAATATTTTTTCAAAGCTTGTGCGATTTTGTCATACTATATATATATATATATATATATGCATATATTTGTAAAAAAGTATTTAGGGTAGCGCATAAATTGTTCCTAAATAAGTCAATGTAAGGTTTTCTAGTTACTGAAATCATCTTTAGCAATTTTATGAATATTTATTCCTAAATCAATTAATTTAAGACTTAATTCTAAAGAAAAAATACGTTAAGTCATGTGATCTGTCATATATGATAGATATTTTCAATATATATAAAATAATTCAATTAATATAGTAAAATTCTACAAATGTTAATAGCAATTTTTTTTACTGTTTTTTCAAACAAAATCATCCTATTCGAGAAAGCCTACGCAATTGTATTATACTACTCGTACCTATGAAAAATTATCAAACGCCCAAATTCAATTTTTTTTGTACAAATAACTCAGCAAATTCAAAATAAATTATTTAAGAGTGTTTATTGTGATTAACAATATGTTATTAGGTAAGTTTTCTTTCAAGCTTGTGCGACTGTGTAATACTATAAACTTGTGTGAAAAATTTTCTAAGGTAGAGCACAAATTGTTCCTAAATAAGTTAATGTAAGGCTTTCTTTAACAATATGATGAATATTAATTCCTAAATAAATTAATTTAAGACTTTATTCTAAACATTATTTAAAGTTTGGTATAGGCGGAACTATTTTACATTATAGATAATCAATTCCAATTCAATGCAATCCTAAATTAATGCTTACTGATAATATCTCTCGCACGGGACTAATTTATGGGATCAATAAATAATTTAATGATTATTTATAGTATTTTTCTCTAATTAATTGGTGTACCGGTATTAAATTATACCACGGGAAACATAGTTCGTGCTGTCGGAATTCCAACTCTTTTATTTAAGTTCAATTGGAGGCGGGAAACGCCGGTACAAATTACCCCAACCGACCCGTTGAAGCCGTGGTGCTTTCAGACGGCTTCCCGCCTCCAGGGCCTCCACCACCTCTAAGAGCCAGAGATGAAGGGGCGCGACTGACCAGAGCCATCCACGTCGCAGTGGCGGATTTAGCAGCAGGCAGCCCCTCATTAGCACCTCCACCCAGAATTAGTGGCCCGATAAATCAGGTTGATGGAGGGTTGTCTCAAGGTATCTCTCTTCAAATATTCGAGGAGAGAATTAAACAATTAAAGCTGGTTTTTATGTCGGGTGTGAATTGATCAGACAATTAGAGACGCCAGAGAGCGATAGGGAAGCTCAAACCTGGTTCTAGGAGCAAATCAATGCTTTGCTAGGGCGTTTCCAGGATCACGGAGTTAGCGTGGGGGATCACGTAGGTCTGCTTTTAAGCAGCACAGACTCCTAGTCAAAACCTGTATTTGTGTCATTTAGATCAGCACCCCAGATTGACGTGCGGGCTGTGCTCTCTAATGTAGAACGAGGGTTACAAAGCAATGCTTCGTTCTTCACTTCGTCCTCCTTGTAAGTAAAGTTACACCACTTTAAAGAGGCGTGCGGAAGGGGTATTCTTAAATGTGATAAGCTCTCTCCCACTAGCACATATAGCCGTAAAATCAAGGAATCATTACAATTTAAAAATGCCAACACACTTTGCCTGGCCCGTGTATTGGTTGTCACCAAAGCTATATGTGATATTAAAAAAGAGCTAGGATGCATGAACGTGAATACCGTTAATAAACAAATAACTCCCACAAATAAACTCCAATGCCAGTCCCAAACCTACCCGGATATATGATCCAATGGCACACATAAAAACCAATGGGTAAACATTAAAAAAAAACAATGCTTATACATAAAAAAAAACTAACGGGGCAGGAACCAACAAGTTTGGGCAGGGCTAAAACACATACGGGAATAACAGTACGTTTAGAGGAAAGAGGGAGGGAGAGACAATCAGAGAACCAGGACTATTTATATCGGCCAATCACAACCTGTGCTAGGTGGCCATGCCATCTACTTTCGTGTCTCAAATACTTGCGAATATATGATTAAAATTGGCAATGTCTGCTTATGTAACGTACCCTTAAAATGATGTTCATGGGATGATTAGAACAGCCATTTGGTTTCTAATGATAAACAATGCCAGATACGAAATTTAATAAATATCGTTTTAGCGGATTTTGAGATAGCTTGTTTTTTACCTTTAGTAAATTAACCTCAATTTTATAGTAAGATATCTAATTCCAAAAATTCTTCGGGGGAATTTTATAAAAACCATAGATACTAAGGTTTAGCCAGATCATCAAAATAGTTTCGGCTCTAGGCCCAGATATACACACACAGGCAGACGGTATCGCATAAAACACTTTTCTGTTTCGGGAAGGGGGGTTGACATTTATCAAAATTTGGACTTCAATTTTTTTTTACGATCACAGTACTTTTTTATTCAAGGTGTCGAGTGAAAGTAAAAATTGTCTATTTAAAGATGAGCACAATTCATATCTTATACGTTTCAGTGGTGCAAAAATATTTCTATACATTCCTAAAACTACTTTCAACTAAAGGCTCAATGGCACTATGGAGTAAAATAATCACAATTTATTGCGAAAGCATAAATTGGTAAATATTAAATTGGTCACTTATGTAGGTTTTTTATTTTATACAGTCATAATGTCCCATTATTTGAATACTGTATTTATTTTTAACTTATCATCTAGAGTTATATAGTCTTATGAAGAGTGTTTATTTAGGTAGAGTTACAGCACATATTTTAGCTTCTACAGACTATATATAACAGCTAAAGTGTTCAATTGAAACATACCTCATATCTAAGCCTACTGTTTAAAAGTCAAATTTGTTAACCTAAAATTTAAGTCAAACAGCTGGTTTTGTTTGTAAAACCTTCACAATTATTCAACATTAAAATCACTTATTAATCCTTACATTATTTCAACATTTCAAAATGTAAACACTCTATAAATATTACTTTTGAGACAAGAGTCTAGATTCATAGCTATATGTCAAAACACAGTTAATTTATTAAATTAAATTGGGGTCAAAATCAGTTTAAATGCACAAGTTCTCAAATCTCCCAAATTCACTCAGCGAGATGATAACTGATATTATTGGTGTAACACGTTCCACATTCTTTGCCTCGGTTTCCCTAATTATTAGAGATTCTCCTTTGCATTCCACAGCAAGTGATTGTGAATTCTTACTTTAAGGATGTGGCTTAGTGCAAAATAGCTTGCTTTTTGCATTGTTTAAGCCATTGAAGGTATATTATCCTTATTTTCTTCAATGCCTTTCCTATGTACAGTACAATAGGTACCTTCTTTGTTTTGCACATAAGGAAATTTCTCAATAAATGTTTCTAGGACATGTGTTTGAACATATCTGTATGGGATTTGAGTTTCTAAGTCATCTTGCCGTTTATTGAGATATTCTTTATGGAAAATTAGATAATCATGTCCTTACTCCATTGTTAGCATCACACATTGTTAATGTATTATTGCATAGCTTACAATGAAATTTCCGTTCTCTCTTGCATGCAAGATAGCCAGAAACACATTAAAAATATCAAACGATAAAACAAATAAATATCTAACTTTAATTTGTGATGATAAAATAAAGTTAAAATTGTATGTGTATAGTTTCATTCCCGTTAGTTCCTATTTAAAATGCCATTCATTTAATAACAAAATATGTTAAATACTATATAAGTTTGAGATACCTATTTATTTTGTATCTCACTTGTCAAAATAATATTTATGAAGCATACAATCGGCTTACTCTGAGAGGTGACATCAGTACTTTAATGGACTATACTTGCCTTTTATAATAGCAGTATTTTATAAGCTACACTGCTGCATCATAATAATTCACAAAATAAAGCTTGCTACCTTTTCAGATAAATGGAGTGTAGGGTATATAATATGCAGAATAATCGCATCAATAAATTGTAAATAATTTAATTTATACGTGTGGGCCCTATATGGTTAATTAAAATTTCGAACTGATTTAACTTTTATTGACGGACAGAACCCACTTCAGTGGTTGAGTGATAAGGCAGGATTCGCAAACTCACGACCCGCGAGACATATCTGGCCTGCATTCATGTATTCAAAGAAAATTCTATAGTTTAACTTTAGTGTTTACTACGTAATTTTAAATAACAGAAATCCTTAGAACTATTTAAAACCATGCTATATTTTTGTTTTACCTTTAAATACGTGAGTGTGGTAATTTTAATTTACACCGGAAAAATACAAGTTTTTACATTATCTCAAGTATATATTATTGATTTGAAATAAATAGCATCAAATAGCTATAATAGACCTGCATTGGTGGCCACGTGGTATGGTATCTAGCCATCCTCTATCAAATAAAGTTATGTTTTGATAGGGTCACAATTTGTGGAATTGTTCTATACGGTTCAATATGATATCACTTTTTTTTTAACTTTAGAATTAAAATCTAAACTTTTTAACTGGTCAGAGCTATCGCCCTCGTTTTGATTAAAACAATATTAAAAAATATCTAACAACTTCTTAAATAAATTGGTATTTCTAAACATCTGCAATTCTCCTCAGTGCTTCTTTAACAAATAGGGGGAAAAAACGTAGTGTTTCCAGTTTTTCTTTGTAATGTGCAGTCAGAGTAAACTTATTTGTGTGGCAGGATTAGGATACTTTGCTTACTGACGATGAGTGGGGCTAGAGACGGGGGAGGGCGCTACCTGAAGCTTGCTATGTGGCATCCAGCCGATTGGTTAACTCGAGGAGCTCATATTGTGTATCTGCCTTCTAGTTAATTTGAGTTTAAAGTAAGTCGTTTAAATAATGCTCACGTGATTGCGCTGTAGTCACTGGGGACCTCACCTAGCGATCCCAACGTTGAAGGAGTAAAGCCTCGAAAAGGAGCGCAACACGTTTAACCCAGCAGTTGTGGATCTGTTCTTTCTTTGCCTGTGCCCTTACGTTTAAAAAAAACCTCCATGGTGTGATCCCTCAAGCGAGATATAACGACCGAGCGGCCGCCGCCGTTAACGATGATATGGCTAATATTTGAAAATAGAGGGTGTCATGTGCTCAGAAAAACTAGTTCTTTAGGCATTAACATCAGTTTTCTAAACCGGAGTGGCTACTTCTTTATCCAAGTGGCGCCTCATTTGTTCTCACGAGGCTGAGTTTGTCTCTATTTCAGACTGATTTCTTTACAGATATATTTTGGAAGCGTCAAGGATCGAACCCAGGACCTTTGGATCAGTAGCCAGGAGCTCTGACAACTATACCACAGGGATGAAGTGTGTAAACTAAAATTAAAAACCAAAACTGCTTAGCTAAAATGGTACAGTACAATTTTCATAGACGTAGCCCTTTATAGATTACAAACTTTTTTTTGTGGGCAAAATTGATAATGTTTCTTTTTATGTTATTTCTTATTTTAGTACTGCGTTACCCCCGATCAGGTTGTGCACATAGTTACTAATTGCACTAATGGTTTTAGGGATGAGAAAGTCTATATTTATAGGAAGTGTACCCACATTTACGTGGAGGGAGAGTAGAAAACCTTATAAAAAGAAACCCCTCGGTAAACCCGACCGAGATGTGAGCCTCAATTTTGCCGTCCTCAGCAGTCCAGTCTACTGCGAGATTTACGCCTTAGATCATGCCACTACCGAGGCGGGTAATAATATTTACTATATTGGTATATATTACTAATGTTGTTTTATAGGTATCTACTTTTATATTAATAAAATTAAGAGTTTGTTTGTCGTGAGTATTGCGTACTATCTACCACAAGCAGAGGTCTCAAATTTTAAAATTAGTGGACCCTGAACACGATCACGTGCATCGTGAAGCAGCAATTTTACAATTTGAATTTGATTTTCCAATTAATTAAAAACTGGGTCGGAAAAAATAAAATAAAGATATGTTTTTTCTGAGTGTTTAAAGTAACGCCGGGTGCTTCTGGTAGTTGATGTTTATTAACAGTGACAGTTGCAGATATCATGACCTGACATTTGAATACGTGAAAGTAGATTTAGTAACTTTTCTATATGACATATAAGGTCCTTCCCATGGAAATTTATATTGCAGTATGGTTATTGATTGAGGGGTAATGAGTCCTGGGTACGAAACTTGTTGGATACACGCGCATAGGTCAACCATCTTTGTGTAACAATCTTTGGTATAAACTCTCAAAAGTTTGCCCTATAAATTTTGGACTCTACTTTTGCCCTAAACTGTTATCATAGCTTCCAGTATACTCAGCATAATTTATTTTTTAAATATTTGGATAACCCTTGCACGTGTAGTTTAATTTTCTAATGAAGTGTTTGACAACTGACATCTAGACATTTTCTAGATTTAATGTCACGTATTCATACGTAAATTCATACGATCTTCAGCTTCCAATATTTATTGGTAATTTATTTATGAAATAACTCTTACAGTAGCGTATATACCAAACGGGTAGTAAGGCGTGGTGCAAAAAAAGCTCTAATAGTAAATTATTATTATTATTATTATTAGCACCGCGTCTTACTACCCATTCGGGTTATACGCACTTACGCTAATGTGTAATGGTAGGGTNTAAATTATTATTATTATTATTATTAGCACCGCGTCTTACTACCCATTCGGGTTATACGCACTTACGCTAATGTGTAATGGTAGGGTGATTGTGAGATGAAATGGAGGACCTACTGTTTAACGTGGAATCCGAACCACGGTGGAGGCCTGGCATTCCCCACATTCACAAGATGTCTTGTCAGAGGTGAAGGAAGGGTTTGGTAGTCAGATAAATCTTTGCCGGGACCGAGGATCGAACCCCGGCCGCCAGCATAGTTGTCTGACACCTTACCCCTAGACCGCCAGGTCACCCACTCTAATAGTAAAGTAAAAAGTTTTTACTTTCTGAAAGTTTCTTCCTACCTAAATCCTTCTATAGATAATTGGTATGGGAGATTTTAAAGGTCAGGCAGAAACCCACGCGCAACTATAAATAATACTACATCCAATTAAAATGAAGTTGCATCTGAAGTTGCATCCTTCCAATACCTTAAATGAAAAAAAAATATTACCATAAACATCTATATGGATTAGTGTAATCTATGCTACACGCAACGTGAGCTGTCGTCCTGAGTCATACACTGAACCAAAGTAATGTGGGGTCAGCTGCAACCTGCTATTTACGTGGGTGGTCACGTCATGGATCATAAGACATGGACGTGTCCACTCAAGAACAGAAATGAAATATTTTTATCTCACCGCGCTCAAGAGTGCTCTCTTCCCTGTCCCCCCTCACCCGAATAACAACTCTGCATACGTGCCTACTTACTAGGTTAGTGTAGGTCAAATAAAAGAAAAAAATACATAAGATTAAGTGTATAACATGTATGTTAAACTATAAAACTCCAAATGAATCATTCTTGCACGAATTTAATTTTTATTATTTTCGCATCACCTTTAAGTACTGACAAGCTATTGTCATTTCCCTTGATCGGGATTTCTAAAGATAGTTTTTTATCCCACCATTATTAATAATGGATTATCTAATCTCTAATACGATTAATTTATTTCTATGTAAAAACTACAATGATTGATGTTGGCGTGGATATATAAATAATTGTATTACAATGGGATTTGTTCATTGATAAATGACCGTATTCTCTGTGACCTAAATTCTAGATTAGGTCATTTGTAGAGCTAGTTTTTTTTTATGCCAATTGACATTTGTCTAAAACTAGGCGTAATGTATACAATGCTGCCAATAGTTATTTTATCACTGTTTATGGGCCTGGTTGGTACTGGAGACGCTGCTGCCATCATTCCTAAAGCGGGTAAGAGTTTTGGATCGTGTAACACTGTCTTATTCATACATACATACATACATACATACATACATACATACATACATACATACATACATACATACATACATACATACATACATATATACATACATACATACATACATACATACATACATACATACATACATACATACATACATACATAAATACATACATATTCACATACATACATATATACATACATACATATATGCATACACAAACACATACATATATACATAAATACATACTTATATACATACATAAACACATACATATATACTTAAATACATACATAAACACATACATATATACATAAATACATACATATATATCATACATACATACATACATACATACATACATACATACATACATACATACATACATACATACATACATACATACATACATACAAAATCACACTGATTCCTTACGGGGTAGGCAAGAAACTCTTCATATAGAAAAAAAACTCCGTTATTAATCCATCCTCACTAACTTTCTCTACACTTCCCTATCCTTGCATACTCCCTTCGCTTCAGCAACATCTATACACAGAGTCATGCCTACCCTCTTATTCTTAAAGCTCTTAATGTTTATATTTGTATACAACATTGAGCCACGTTTTACATGGCCCACAACTTCCTTTTGATCCACACACTTTACCTTCATTTATTTGCTTCGTCTCTTGATCAACATTCATCCTCGCAACATGCCCAAACCAACTTAAGACACTTTGTTCACATTTACCGCACTCATTCAGCAACCATTCATTACTGACTCTAGCCACATGAGTTTTTCCACATACATTTATTAGATATTTTATTCCGGCCATATTCACCTTGCTCTTGTGTTTCTCCTGACAAACCTACGCGTCACATCTATAAAACAATGTTGGCGTTAACACATTTTTATAGATTGCCATATTTGCCTCTCTCGATACTACTTAATTATTTGCATTAGTCCACGTACATCTAACTACTCTCCAAGATGCATTCACCCATATGTCGATTTCACCATCCATCCTTCCATTTTTACAGAACATTCTGCCCAGATACATAAAACCATTTACTTGTTCTAATAGTTTTCCATTTATACTAAGCTGACAATCAATTCCTGATCCGTCCTAATCAAAAACCACCACCTTAGTTTTGGAGGCATTTATACGAAGATCCGTTCTGTCTGTCGCCAAATTAAAACGATTTAATACGTTCTGAAAGTCACGTTCATTTTCAGCCATTATTGCGTATAACAGCGCTCTCAAATCCACATTGAACATCTGTACATCAATCGCGTCCTCACAAGTGCCCCTCATACACTTATCCATGAATACTTTAAACAACCAAGGAGACATAGCACAACCTTGTCTAACTCCATGTTCAATGTAAAACCATTCGCTCAAAGCTCCATCGACCCTAACGCACGCTTTACTTACATCATACATCTCCATAATGGCATTTACTGACCATGCATCCACACCGTACTCTCTAAGAACATGTCATAACATACTCCTATTCCCCTAATCGTACGCTTTCTCCAGCTCAATGGATACACAATAAACTTTCTCCCTTACTACTATACATTTCTCACTCACTTTCTGCAATGCAAATATCTGGTCCATGCAGCCTTTACCATTGTGAAACCACATCGCATACCCCAAATTTTGTCCGCAGTTCTTTCACACACCCTTTCAATTAGATATCTCCCAAAAACTTTGCCTGCAATACTCAATAAGCTAACTGGCCTATATTCTTTACATTCACTCTTTCTGCCGTTACCTTTGTACAAGGAACGGTGACAGCATTCTTCCACTCCTTAGGAACATCCTAAATACTAGCATACACATTGAACAACTCACACAATCTTGCAAGTAGAGCCACGCCCCCACACTTAAGCATCTCACATGTAGTTTCATCTTTGCCCACAGCTTTGCCATTATTTAATGCTTTCATAGCGTTTAACACTTCAGCCCCGTTAATTATTTCACTCATCATAATATTTTCCTTATTTTATACCATTGTTTTCACCATACAATTGCTCAAAATATTTCCTCCATCACAATATTACATTGTTTTCATTCCAAATCATCTCAACACGTTCGTTCATTTTAAATGCCATATATCTTTCTTTGCATTCCTTTTTTCATTCTCTTTACTCACTTATATAACATATTCTTATTTCCTTAAAAACCATTCTGCATTCTTTCAGTCTCATTTTCTTTTTACTATCCTCTACTTCTTTATTTGCATTCATATTTTTCTCTTTGTATATGTCTCACAACCTCTTGCGTTCTGTTTCACCCTTCACAGCAATCATTAGTTTGTATGCTTCTTTCTTTTATCTCACAGCTTCTTTCAAATTATAAGTCCACCATGCATTTATTTTTAAGTTTTGCACTACCTCAGATCTACACACATATTTCGCGCATTCAACTACAACCTCTTTTAGTGTGCTCCAAGAACTTTATATAATATTAGCATTCATTTCAAAAATCCATTTATGTTCTTGTAAACTTAGTTTTTCGCCCTGCAACCTTTCATATTTCACGCTCACATCCAACAAATAAAATCAATAATTTAACCTTGTTTAATTAGTAAATTTAGCAACAATATTAGGAAAGGTAGTTTCAGAGGAAGTGCAACCGCATTAGTTTGAAAAAAAACCACACAAAAAAGTGATAATTCACTCCCTACGTCAGTGATACCAGCTGAGATATGACTGTCAGCCTAACCGTCACAGAAAATCCAGTTTATAGTGAGACTGTTGCTTTATTTTAAGCCATCAACTTAATAAAAACAAAGATTATTTATATAAAAAACTAAAACATAATCAGTAACTAAAATAAATGTTTGTGTTTAAATTTTTTATTTATTTGTCACATTTTTTTGTTTGCTCTTAACACAAACTTGTTTGAATGTAAAATTAAACTATCCATTTTTAATTTTCAAATAAAGATAAGATATGGTAATAATTTATTTTTTTATCATCACGTCTTACTGCCCGTTCAAATTGTACGTGTATGTACTAATAACGATAGTTGTTTCAGTGGTTAAAAAGGTTATATTTAAATGAAGTGTACCCGCAGTTGCGTGGAGGGATGGTGGAAAACTATTTTGTAAAACCACCCTCAGTTCACCCGACCGAGATTAGAACCTCGATCTCTCCGCCATCGGCAGTCTAATCTATCTCGAGAAAATCGCCTTAGACCATGCTGTTGCCGAAAAATATCTCTAACGATTTTGTTCAAAATTGGTATCGTGGAACTATTTTACATGCTAACTAATAATGTATGTTTATTTTAAAAAGTAAATTAATTTAGGGTAGGTAGTTTAGTTATGAGAAAAAAAGTGTTTTTTTAAATATGGCTTTTAATATTTGGTGCATCTGGGGATTTTTATCATGATTTCTTCAGAAAATATTTTTATGTTAACAAATTAAAACCATTTGATGGAAGTTTATAGACAACAGAGTTTTGAAAATTTGAAATAAGAAACCCTTTTCACACAACTTTCTTTAAACTGTTAATTATTGTAATGTGTTTGTTCTTCCGAGGAAAACTTATTCACTTGTTTACCGAAAACCTGTTTTGAAAATCTTGTTCTGAGTTGTAATATACTATATAAGTAAGTTTGTACGATTGTGTTGCAGCATTTATTAATGGTTTTTATCAAAAATAAATTTGTGAACATGAGGCATTTTTTTAATTAATAATATCAACATAAAGGAACTATACTATTTAAGGGGTAAGCATTTTGCGGATAACTTATACTGGGATCAAGATTGACATAACGTTTACTTAGTGTATACGTAACATAAAGAAACATAATGTGTGATCAGGATTCACATAACGTAACGTAAAAACTCAAGAAAAACACAGTCGATGGAGTTGAACGATTTGAAAACAAATTGTTAACTAATATGGAACTCAAAGTAGTTAAGACAAACTCGGCTTCAAGAACTTTCGATATAAACATAGTAAAGCTAAGAAATAAAAGTGTAAGAAAAGGCCAAGACGCTTTGGTATTCATGAGGGCAAACAAACTATATGCCCTCCCACAACATAAAGTCTTCTACTGAATACTTACTAGGCCTACGTTAAGTGAATGTCACTATGACATTAACTATATGATGATGGCTTCCATTTTTAAAACGAGATTAACCTTATGTTACGTCGTGCCTACGTTACATTACGTGGATGTTGAGTTAATAGTGAACATGGTATTATAAGAAATGCATCCACATTAGGTTTGATAGACAAAGAACTGTTTAGGAATTCAATACACATGACAGCGTAATAAGACGTGGTACTAAAAAAAAGTGACGCCCTAGTCCATTAAACGCTTGTATAAAACTAAAACTAGGATGTGACAACATGCATAACCCACACTTATGGTCAAGCTGTACAAAGTGTCGGGCTCTTCTGTGTCAGGTGAGATCTAGGCTCTAATGTTCGTTGGGTGCATTGGGTTTGTGGTTTTACACGTCAATCAAAAGGTATTTCCTTTCCTGACAGTGTTTTTTACCCTTCTCTCTTCAGGGAAATGCCAATTAATTTCCTTCATATTAACCCACCTCATCCTGTTTGCTTAGAATGATCTTATGATGGCTGCCCCATACCAACCGGTACCAAATCTAGCTAATAAAATTAAAATTAAATATCATGAAATTCTGGTCACTAAACAGACAGACAAGCCGTGATACATCATTGTTTGGTGGACAACATACTATGACACATAATACAATACTATTTTTATTTAAATGTTTCCCCTGTAGTGATCATCCACTTGCTGACCCGCCACGCAAGGTGATGTTGGAATTGCATACACACTATAGTTCCACATGTTATCGAAAGTACGTCTTTAATACTTTTTCCACCGTGTCTTGCTATCTGCAAGTGATATCCGCATTTAATTAATTTTTTAATAAGGCGATAGTGAGGTAGAATTTATAAGAAGATACCCGCATTGGCGTGGAATGAGATTGGGAAAGCATTTAAGGAAAAGCCTCCATTATACACTCGACCCGGAATTCTAGCCCCGATCAACCCATCATCGACAAACCAGACCACGACTTGACGTTGAGGATTCAACCTAGCTAGGCTGGTCTGGTTTGCCAGTGCTGGTAAGGTTGCGGTTCAAATCTTGACTGGATGTACAGAGGATGTTTGCTGTAAATTATATCGTCCTCATCCCTACTCCATCAGCACAAATTAGCTAATTTTCCATGTGCGTATCAAGACGTGAAGCACAATTTTTATTTTAAATGGCGGAACGCATACAAGTATATTTTATACTTTGCGCATGCGCATTAACATAACTTATTATGCACTTGTAACAGCAGACAGTTATCTCTAACCACCCCCACACCCCCGGGTGTTCTTGCTGTCCTTCAGGGTGCTCGGTAAGCGTGAACACAGACCTGGCAGCACCCCAACCCCTGCTCCTGATCCCCGGAGGGTCCCTGGACGTATATGGATTCAAGCTACCCACGGTACCGGGGGACGTAATCAACTTCCTCGCGGGGGAGGCGCTTACACTCGCCTGCCCGGGGACCAACAACTTCCTGAACGTAGCAGGGACAGGGAACTCCGTGGTCACCGCCACCTGCGTATCGGGAAAAAACTTCAGGATCAATGGCGTGAACTACGCCTTCAGCACTCTCACATGCAGGTACTATCACAATGGACACAAACTAAGTCGAGAGTGTACAGGTCGTTATCACAGATACTTGAGTATCATGAATAAGCTTAAGAAGTTTTGAGGAAAAATTTGTAATAAACGGAGTCAACTACAGGTTTAATACTCTCACCTGGAGGTACTCCTACTATTGCTAGCGTAAGCAACTTTTAGAAATATGTTTTACTTAAGGAGGCCACCTGCTGCAGTACCATGACACGCTGTAGACGTTGAGTATCCCCGTGTTATTTAGGGGATTTGTTATTTTAAAATACAATTTACGCCAAAATTAAGGCGACGTGCTCTAACATATTCACATAGCACCAAAAACCTTCCATTTTAGGCTTTATAATTTAAAAAAACTATGTTAAAATAAAATTATGTAATTTTTAACGAATTTTCACCCATAATTTTGCATCTCTTAAGATCAAAGTGAATGGTAATAAACATAGATTTAGCCTTTCTCAATAAAATAAAGTTTTTTTTTAACAGTGTCGCAACAGAACGTTCTAAGATAATTAAAGATTGTTTTATGGTTTTTAAATCCCAGAACTGTCACTCTCATCAGAAATACCAAAGTGTGTGGGTATTTCCCTTCAAGTATACTTAGGATGCTGTTATTATAAATGTTACCGTTAAAGTGTATAGCTCCGTTATTTCATACAATAACTATGTATTTCATGAATTACCTTAATAAGGGCCAGTATTATGACTACCGCATGCATATTGTTATCAGGAGGTTAAAGTTAGCTATCAGATAAAAGTTATCAGCCACTTTAATACTCTACACGTATTATGAACTAAATTTATCTGCCGGATAGCTACCTGT
This sequence comes from Timema shepardi, assembly GCA_902151425.1. Lineage (NCBI taxonomy): Eukaryota > Metazoa > Arthropoda > Insecta > Phasmatodea > Timematidae > Timema > Timema shepardi. Next base: position 3,732 of record CABFVX010008831.1, on the reverse strand, counting down.
AGAATAAATATAAATATTTTTGAATAAAACACAAGGCTGTTACTGTTTTTACTAGTGCGCGCATGCGCACAACCTGGCTAGTAGCTAAAACGCTCAACATTTGTTAAATAATGGCGGCTAAACGAGTGCGAGTAAATAGATGGCGTCACGTAGGCGCAGAAGCTAATTTGTCTTGCAAGTACTAATTTCGGTGTTTGCTAAATTGTGGTCAATAGTTGGGTAAAACCTTTACAAAATTTCATTTATTGTACTCATATTTTGATAATTTGTTCTTATATAAATATAACTCTACAAATAGCTTGTCAGTTTATATAAAAGTGTGAATTAAATGTACTAACTTTATATATAATTAGAGCCTAGGCCTGTGCCTACTAAACACGTGAACCAAGATTTTAACCTAAAAACAGATTATGATAGGCGAAACCTCATGAAAAACAACTTGTCACTATGGCAACAACAATTTTAACTTTCATCAGATACTTAAATCTCGCGATAAAAATGTGATGGATAAATACATTTTATCTGGAAATCATAAGACGCACTTTTAACTTATCCACCAGATAAAAATATTTATCTGCCAGATTAATATCTATCCACGAGTCATATGAACGGCCCTTAGTCAGTCAAATTATTAAATAAATAAGCTGAGCGGACAATCTTTAGTTCATGTTTACTTGTCACACTAAATTTTATACCTGTTACACTAAGAGGGCTTGTTTCTTTAGAGTACTGCTATCAACACTTTTCTACATATACTAGAAATGAGTAAAGTATAGATAGTTTTAATCTAAACCGCATACCCTTACACTTTACCGGATCTTGTAGGTCCATACCTTCCCACACGGCAAGGGCTACCGGTAAAATCTGTTACAACAAGAACATTGAGCTCGAGGTAGGTTTCCTGGTGGGCACCAACTTCTACAACCTCCATGAGATCTGCTTCGACTCCGCCGATGCAAACCCCATCTACACCAAGTTCGAACTGGTGGCCAACATCGGCGGACTACAGGTAAGTGCCCATGCCCATCATTGCTGTTTTGGTTTCATGATCATTTAAAAACCTATTCGCGTGTTCACTTAAAACAGAGAGCGCAATCTGTTTAAGTGCCCCAGCAATTAACAGCAGCAACTATCAGAAATGTACTTTGATTCATTATACTTTGTAGCTCAAACTAGAAACAGCTGACAGTCAGCTGAAAATTGTAGCTTCACATGCCTTATAATCTAACTTAAGACTAGTACAGGTACAAAATCCACGCCCCCGTCGTTAATTTATCAATGTGAAAGGGTAAATATATATTTCAACAAGGATTTTTTTTTTCCATTAGCTCAGTAGACAGACACGCTATCTACTCAGCTAAGGCGTTGGAAATTTGAGAAAGAGCGCTTTCAGATTAGTGTCACGATGAATGTTTTCAAATAATAGCATTGTGTCTCGACACAGCTCATCACATATTTACACACCCTTTTAATTTAACGAGTTATTTCAAACATTCTCCCAACAGTCGCGACAGATGTTGGAGTGTTTTATATACACAGTACATTCACACTAATAGTTGTTTGATTTTGAAATTTGATCGGGTTCCGAGAAGAGCATAAAAATACGAAAATATTTCAACTCAAATCGAATGGGTCAAGCGAAGAGCGCTCCCGATGGCGTTTAGTGGTTTATACTGCGAAATGCTGCAAAGCCTGCATGCTGTGATAGATAGAGCCCCTTGGGGGTCCCTGAAAAGGAATTAGTGAGATCAGTAATCACGAAGTCACGTGATAGCTTTTTGCTCTGTTCTTCAGTTTCGATAGACTGTTAATGAACCAGTTTTTTTAAATGTAGATGTGTGTTAAGAAGTATCCTTAAGAACAGCACCACTGTTACCCTATGTTTCACCTCATAAATTAATTTTGCCATCCCAACTTACTACCCATTTGGGACATCCATACAGTTACAATAATGGTGAAGGTAGACTATAGAGGACTAATACCCTAATTTTTGTTGTGGGTGTTTGACAAACCAAGATAAAAAGAATATATTTTGGAATTTGAACTAAGACTTTCCTGTAACCGGTAGATCAAAATATGACAGTACTTTAACCTTTATCTAAGTGCCCATTGGGTAGTTTGTATAATATATATTATTATAGTGTTATTTTAAACTTTCAATTTGTCTTCAAGTGGTTTTCCCTCATCCAAATAGGTGGAAGAAATCTTCTACCCCAAACTCACCCCTAAGAGTAAAACCACAACTATGAACTTGTTTCTAGATGGGGTTCTCTTGTCCCAGCTGGGTGGAAGACGGCTTCTACCCAAGCCTCACCCCTAAGAGTAAAACCACAACTATGAACTTGTTTCTAGACGGGGTTCCCTCGTCCCAGTTGGGTTGAGGGTGGCTTCTACCCTAACCTCACCCCTAACACGCAGTACGGCCGCAACCAGCAGATCGCCACTCTCAGCACGATCCTCGGCTCGACGGACCTCGGTGCCCTGTACGTGTCCAGTACTTCCGACTACTACCTCTCGAGGGGCCACCTCATCGCTAAGGCGGACTACGTGTACGGCTCTCAGCAGAGGGCCACCTTCTACTACATGAACTCCGCCCCACAGTGGCAGACGTTCAACGGCGGTAACTGGAACACTTTGGAGGACAACGTCAGAAGGTTAGGATGACTTAGTGAAAATATCAACCAAACTTGGAAAACTTGGTTTTATGGTACTGTGTGTGTGTGTGTGTGTGTGTGTGATATAATGCCACGTGTACACAGGTCGAGAGAAGCTTAGAGATTTCACACACTTGCCACCACAATTGTATTCTTGTTCCGTGTGAACGGTAAGAGAGCATGTCATCCCGACCAGATTAAACCACTCCTCTATCAGGTTTATCAAATACAGAGATGTTTGATTTTCAGAGGTCGTGAATTGATCAATAGTGTGAGTGTGTCCACCTTCTGAGAGGATGACTTGTAGGAAGGACGAAACTGGTCATGGGTTTGTTTACAGGGCTGCCTCTATTTTATTAATACAAGATTTCCTTGGTTTTCCAGGTTTTCAAGAAGGAATTTCTATTTTGCCATAAATTTATAAAGTATCTTCGACAAAAGATGTCCGTTTAATTTTTTAATAAAAGTGACTAGGGTGGAGTGAAGCAAATTATACTTGGGTAAAGAAGTTTTGGCCTTTATGGGGAAACTATCTTCAGCCGTTACACAAACCGATGTTTCAGAAATAACAAAAAAAAGGGGGGAGGGGAAGGAGGATAAGAGAGGAAGCTAAAATATGGGTTCGAATAAGAGAACTCAATTCCTCAATTCACTTTCTCTTCAAAACAAAGGCCTTCTATTTAAATTTTGTAGTTTAAAATTCCAAAGTACCAAATATTTCTGTGCTTATATAATTCTTTTAGTCGTATAACCTAAACGGGTAGTAAGACATGGCGCTATATATATATATGTAAATAAAATTATATATACATATAAATATATAAAATTCTTGTGTGAAAGTTCTTTTATTTTCTCTGTTTTTCCCAGACAGAAAAATCACTGTACTCTCCAGGTTTTCCACATGTTGTAATATACGGAATAAATGCGCCACGCTTTGGGCGTCAATTGTAATAATACGGTATAAAAGCGCCACGCTTTGGGCGTCAATTATTATAATATGTGATCAATCACCCTACTTCGGGTGTCGATTGATACACAACGGATTAATTCCCAGATAAAAGATGATGTGATGTTTTAT
>CABFVX010008830.1:2279-17153 GCA_902151425.1 Timema shepardi | reverse complement strand
GGGGGTCGGGGGGGGGAGAAGGAGGAAGGGTCTAGTATGAAATAAACACTTAGCTTTGAGCTTTTCTCTTGAGTAGCTATGTAGCCAAAATTATAATGTGTATGTGTGTGAGAGAGAGATTTATTTAAAATTAACTGTTCGTAGCCTGATACATTTATATACATTTTGTCGCGCAGCCAAACCTCGTTAGACCGAACCCCGGTAGTCCGAAATTCCGGATAATCCTAACACACTTTTCGTAAAACAGGGGAAAAAAGTAAAGCCAAATAAAAATATTGTATTGGTTAACAAGATCAAAGTTAAAAGAGAATGATAAGAAACATTGATATCTGATAATATTTACATGTCGTAGTTTACACAATGTGTTTTACTGTAACTACAAATAGTTACAGAACATTTCACGTGTTATACATCAGTTAAATAAATAAACATTTGGTTAAACTCATTCAACCGTAATTTAAAATTCGTGAAAATACTGTATACATGTATTCTCACAGTTAATCCGAATTCCGAATTTTCGCTATTACGAATAGTCTTCTGTCTCAATTAGGTCGTATTAACAAGGTACTAATGGATTAATGATTTATTTAGTTAATCAGACATGACTGAGATAAAATGTTATATTAATTTATCATATAATAAGAATCGTGAGCGAGTGAGTGTATGAAGTTTTCAGATTGTTTTACTAAATATTAGGTGACCTGGTGGTCTAGGGGTAAAGTGTCAGACTTCTATGCTGGCAGCCGAGGTTCAATCCTCGGTCCCGGCACAGATTTATCTGACTACCAAACCCTTCCTTCACCTCTGACAAGACATCTTGTGAATGTGGGGAATGCCAGGCCTTCCACCGTGGTTCGGATTCCACGTTAAACTGTAGGTCCTCCATTTCATCTCACAATCACCCTACCATTACACATTAGCGTAAGTGCGTATAACCCGAACGTGTAGTAAGACGCGGTGCTAATAATAATAATAATAACAACAAAATACACTCAAACAACAAAATACACTCAAACAACAAAATACACTCAAACAACAAAATACACTGAAACAACAAAATACACAGAAACAACAAAATACACTGAAACAACAAAATACACCGAAACAACAAAATACACAGAAACAACAAAATACACTGAAACAACAAAATACACAGAAACAACAAAATACACTGAAACAACAAAATACACAGAAACAACCAAATACACTGAAACCACAAAATACACTGAAACCACAAAATACACTGAAACATATATTTATTCTAATTTTGCGTCTTACTACCCATTCAGGCCAGATGCATACTCACTAACTACACTAATATGTTTGGGATAAGGAAGGTTGAATCTAGAGGAAGTGTACCCAAATTTGCGTGGAGGGAGAGTGGTATACAATTTTTGAAATACCCCTTTCAATAATGGCCAGCAAGGCCTCTATTCACATTTAGCCCCCTAGTTAAATATCGTGCGAAAATATTTCACGAATATATTTGATTTCTACATTTTACCGCACCTTTCAACCTTTGCCAGGGGGTCAAGGGGGCTCTCACCCCCCTACCATTACGCCTCTGTGTGTTATATACGAACCATTTGCTGAAAGAGACTTTATTTTTGTTGGTTGAATTAACTATTCTAAAAACAAAAAAAGATGAAAATAATAACCTTGTATTCTTAGCTACACTAATTATTTCATGATAGTTTCCGTCATTATTTCACTACAAGTTTATCTACTGAATTAATTACTTTATGGTCAAGTTAAAAAAAAATCTTCATTTATTCTGGTGAGGTTGAGATCCAACATCTTGTTTTACACTAAGCCACGATTAAAAATTAACCAATATGTTATGTGTAAGAATTAATTTAATGAAGGAAAAATATTAGTAAAATAAATATTTAGTATTATTATTATTATTAGCACCGCGTCTTACTACCCGTTTGGGTTATACACACTTACGCTAATGTGTAGTGGTAGGGTGATTGTGAGATGGAATGGAGGACCTACAGTTTAACGTGGGATCCGAACCACGGTGGAGTCGAACCACGGTGGAGGCCTGGCATTCCCCACATTCACAAGATGTCTTGTCAGAGGTGAAGGAAGGGTTTGGCAATAAGATAAATCTTTGCCGGGACCGAGGATTGAACCCCGGCTGACCATTATTGAAAGGGGTATTTCAAAAATTGTTTACCACTCTCCCTCCACGCAAATTTGGGTACACTTCCTCTAGATTCAACCTTCCTTATCCCAAACTTATTAGTGTAGTTAGTGGGTATGCATCTGGCCTGAATGGGTAGTAAGACGCAAAATTAGAATAAATATATGTTTCAGTGTATTTTGTGGTTTCAGTGTATCTTGTTGTTTCTGTGTATTTTGTTGTTTCAGTGTATTTTGTTGTTTCAGTGTATTTTGTTGTTTCAGTGTATTTTGTTGTTTGAGTGTATTTTGTTGTTTGAGTGTATTTGGTTGTTTGAGTGTATTTGGTTGTTTCAGTGTATTTTGTTGTTTCAGTGTATTTGGTTGTTTCAGTGTATTTTGTTGTTTCAGTGTATTTGGTTGTTTCAGTGTATTTTGTTGTTTCAGTGTATCTTGTTGTTTGAGTGTATTTTGTTGTTTCTGTGTATTTTGTTGTTTCAGTGTATTTTGTTGTTTGAGTGTATTTGGTTGTTTGAGTGTATTTTGTTGTTTGAGTGTATTTGGTTGTTTGAGTGTATTTTGTTGTTTCAGTGTATTTTGTTGTTTCAGTGTATTTGGTTGTTTGAGTGTATTTTGTTGTTTTAGTGTATTTGGTTGTTTGAGTGTATTTGGTTGTTTGAGTGTATTTAGTTGTTTCAGTGTATTTTTTTGTTTCGGTGTATTTTGTTGTTTTTGTGTATTTTGTTGTTTGAGTGTATTTGGTTGTTTGAGTGTATTTGGTTGTTTGAGTGTATTTTGTTGTTTGATTGTATTTGGTTGTTTGAGTGTATTTTGTTGTTTGAGTGTATTTGGTTGTTTGAGTGTATTTGGTTGTTTGAGTGTATTTTGCTGTTTCAGTGTATTTTGTTGTTTGAGTGTATTTTGTTGTTTCTGTGTATCTTGTTGTTTCAGTGTATTTTGTTGTTTAGGTGTATTTTGTTGTTTCGGTGTATTTTGTTGTTTCTGTGTATTTTGTTGTTTCTGTGTATTTTGTTGTTTCTGTGTATTTTGTTGTTTCTGTGTATTTTGTTGTTTGAGTGTATTTGGTTGTTTGAGTGTATTTTGTTGTTTGAGTCTATTTGGTTGTTAGAGTGTATTTTGTTGTTTCAGTGTATTTTGTTGTTTCTGTGTATTTTGTTGTTTCAGTGTATTTGGTTGTTTGAGTGTATTTGGTTGTTTGAGTCTATTTGGTTGTTTGAGTGTATTTTGTTGTTTCGGTGTATTTTGTTGTTTCGGTGTATTTAGTTGTTTCGGTGTATTTTGTTGTTTCGGTGTATATTTTTTTGTTTCGCTGTATTTTGTTGTTTCAGTGTATTTTGTTGTTTCAGTGTATTTGGTTGTTTGAGTGTATTTTGTTGTTTCAGTGTATTTTGTTGTTTGTGTGTATTTTGTTGTTTCAGTGTATTTTGTTGTTTCGGTGTATTTTGTTGTTTCGGTGTATTTTGTTGTTTCGGTGTATTTTGTTTTTTCTGTGTATTTTGTTGTTTGAGTGTATTTGGTTGTTTCTGTGTATTTTGTTTTTTCAGTGTATTTTGTTGTTTGAGTGTATTTTTTTGTTTCGGTGTATTTTGTTGTTTCTGTGTATTTTGTTGTTTGAGTGTATTTTGTTCTTTGAGTGTATTTTGTGGTTTCAGTGTATTTTGTTGTTTTTGTGTATTTTGTTGTTTCGGTGTATTTTTTTGTTTCGGTGTATTTTGTTGTTTCTGTGTATTTTGTTGTTTCAGTGTATTTTGTTGTTTCAGTGTATTTTGTTGTTTCAGTGTATTTTGTTGTTTCAGTGTATTTTGTTGTTTGAGTGTATTTTGTTGTTTCTGTGTATTTTGTTGTTTCAGTGTATTTGGTTGTTTGAGTGTATTTTGTTGTTTCAGTGTATTTTGTTGTTTCTGTGTATTTTGTTGTTTCTGTGTATTTTGTTGTTTCGGTGTATTTTGTTGTTTTGGTGTAGTTTGTTGTTTCGGTGTATTTTGTTGTTTCTGTGTATTTTGTGTTTTCAGTGTATTTTGTTGTTTCGGTGTATTTTTTTGTTTGAGTGTATTTTGTTGTTTGAGTGTATTTTGTTGTTTGAGTGTATTTTGTTGTTTGAGTGTATTTGGTTGTTTGAGTGTATTTTGTTGTTTGAGAGTATTTTGTTGTTTCAGTGTATTTTGTTGTTTCAGTGTATTTTGTTGTTTGAGTGTATTTTGTTGTTTCAGTGTATTTTGTTGTTTGAGTGTATTTGGTTGTTTGAATGTATTTGGTTGTTTGAGTGTATTTGGTTGTTTGAGTGTATTTTGTTGTTTGAGTGTATTTGGTTTTTTGAGTTTATTTTGTTGTTTGAGTGTATTTTGTTGTTTGAGTGTATTTTGCTGTTTCAGTGTATTTGGTTGTTTGAGTGTATTTTGTTGTTTCAGTGTATTTTGTTGTTTCAGTGTATTTTGTTGTTTCAGTGTATTTTGTTGTTTCAGTGTATTTTGTTGTTTGAGTGTATTTGGTTGTTTGAGTGTATTTTGTTGTTTGAGTGTATTTGGTTGTTTCAGTGTATTTTGTTGTTTCAGTGTATCTTGTTGTTTCAGTGTATTTTGTTGTTTCAGTGTATTTGGTTGTTTCAGTGTATCTTGTTGTTTCAGTGTATTTGGTTGTTTCAGTGTATCTTGTTGTTTCAGTGTATTTTGTTGTTTCAGTGTATCTTGTTGTTTCTGTGTATTTTGTTGTTTGAGTGTATTTTGTTGTTTGATTGTATTTTGTTGTTTGAGTGTATTTTGTTGTTTCAGTGAATCTTGTTGTTTCAGTGTATTTTGTTGTTTCAGATCTAAGCCAAGTTGAAGCGTTCCAAGTACCAAGTGACGCCTCCTACCCCTCCGCCCGTCGAGGCCAACCCCCGACGCCTCTCCGACCTCGCCCCCCAGAACCCCACCACGATGACTGGCCCTTGGACCAAGTTCCGGCTGCTCATGTGGAAGAACTGGGTGCTGCAGAAGAGGCACCCGGTCCAGACCCTGGTGGAGATACTCGCCCCTGTGGTGTTCTCGGTGATGCTGGTCCTGGTTCGAAGCCTGTCGGATCCAGAGACGTACCCAGATCCCACCCTTTACCAGCCCTTCTCGCCGGGGAACACAAGTGGGACGGTCCTCGAGCTCTTGGCCAACTCTTCTGTTGGTGGCATGTGAGTCATGACGTCACCGGCAATACTTTCTAGTTACATAGAGTCGCGGATATCCGGGCCGGATAATACGGAATCCGAGTGTAAATAATTTTCAGAATGGATTCGCTTACTCTTTTAATTTTCACTTAACATTTAACTTCGTTTTAATAATAATAATAATAATAATAATAATAAGCACCACGGCTTACTACCCGTTCGGGTTATACGCTTTAAGTACTAATTACTCTAATTGATTAGGAATTGAGAAGGTTTAATTAAAGGAAGTGAACCCGAATTTGCGTGGAGGGAGAGTGGAAAACCATTTAGGACCCCCCCCTTCCCAGTTCACCCGACCGAGATTCGAACCTCGATCTCCCCATCCTCAGCAGTCGAGCTCAACACGACTAGCGCGTTAGCCAACTACGCCACCGAGGCAGGTTTCGTTTTAATAGAATCTGACCATTTTCCGATTGTGATGTAAAATAGGAATACAATGGTTGTAGGGGGGCGGTAAGAATTAAACGAGAAGGAAATGTTTAAAATCTTTACTAAACAGTAGTTCATTTTGGAAATGTAACATCGGCTACAAAGCAAGAACAAGTGAAAATAGACCGTCAAATGGAGTACTTTATAAATACAGTGAATGTTTTATAGTGGATATGTACAGGTTTGTTGGTTTTAAAACGAACTCGTTAATACCGATAACTGGACCGGATAATACGGAGGGCCGGATAATCGCGACTCTAGTGTATTAGTGCGGGCAGCACGGAGTCACGTGTGTGGAAAAATTCGTCAAGATAGTCTGGTCTAGTTGGCCCTCCATGCCCACAGAATGTTTCAAGAGGAATAGCAAATATTTTGGGATGTCCTATTGCTTGCTCTGAGTAAAAGAGGTTATTAAAAAAAACGTGTCCAATTGTCGATGGCAACGAAAATTCGGCCTGTTTGAAACTGGTGCGTATAGCTTTGATGCTCGTGCAGCTATCTTTAATCAGATGACCAGCGCACAGCAATCCGTATCAGCTGTGACTAAGCCACAGTCGTGACTTCTGACGCTGATCTTTACATATGATGATAATGTTATTATTATTATTATTATTATTAGCACCGCGTCTTACTACCCGTTCGGGTTATACGCACTTACGCTAATGTGTAATGGTAGGGTGATTGTGAGATGAAATGGAGGACCTACAGTTTAACGTGGAATCCGAACCACGGTGGAGGCCTGGCATTCCCCACATTCACAAGATGTCATGTCAGAGGTGAAGGAAGGGTTTGGTAATCAGATAAATCTGTGCCGGGACCGAGGATTGAACCCCGGCCGCCAGCATAGAAGTCTGACACCTTACCCCTAGACTACCAGGTCACCTTACATGAATATGTTGATATCCTGTTTGCTTACGTTTAAAAAAAAATGGAAGTGCCTTTGCTGCTTGTAGAAAAAAAATTGTCGACAGTTTCCTACATTTACAATTGTACGAACGCACATATTCTGATGGATTAAATGGCAGATTTATTATATTTTATAGTTACGGTTATATCCAAATCTAAATAGCATACACGCATTCGTATAATTATTGTAATAATTGTTATATTGACAGAAAAAAAAATCCAACTACTGAGTCGCAGATGGCTGCGTTATCTGAAAGCTCGTGATCTTAATAAAAATCACACATTTTTAGCCAACGATTTCCGCACGTCCATCACAGACTCTGCCTTAAAATATGAGTGAAGAATGACCCTGGGCACGGGACGACTCCTGGATAGCTCATGGTTAGAGCATTAGTGTGCTTATATAAAGATCTCGGGCTCAATACCAATATTCAGGTGTCATTTTATTAATTAAAAATAATATGGTATTTAGATGCAGCTAAAACCGTAACTAACAGGAGGGCTATTAAATTGATAAAAAAAGGATTGTATATGGATGTCGCTCAATAAACCAGTAATGTTATTGTCCCACAGGATCGCCTATTCTCCTTCCAACCCGTTGACACAGAGCATCATGGGAAAAACAGCTGGAAGATTGAATATGCAGCGTGAGTGACCAAAGATCCTTTGACAAATCTTTTAACATAAAATATAGAAAGAATGGAAACTCTACGGGATAACATAGGCCACAATTATTTTAAATTTGCCAATTACCTTTAACACAGATTCAATCCTTCTTGGAATATATTCATACAACTTTTGAATGGTTTAATCCAAGCCTTTTTTTTTTAGAATATTAGTCTCTAATCATTGAAGATTCAAACGTCCCATCTTTAGAATATATTCTGAAAAGATTGAACCTGTATTAAAGGCAAATAAATGATGAACCAACACCTTATTATAAATAAATGTAGCCTATTCTCCTGGTGTTTAAATTATGTTGCCGCTCTATACGTAATAAAGTAACGGGACTGTATGACTGTATGACTGTATCACTGTAAGTGCAGGGCCAGGACCGACGCACCCTGAGTGGGACCCAGTGCATCAGCAAAGGGTGGCAGGTTCTAGGTTGTGAGGAGGGGGGTGGGTGGAGGGCTGAAACAAGAATGGGTACCAGTGAAAAATAATTGTTCGAACAGAACTGAATTAATCGGGAAACCACACCACAGGTGTAGTGAAATAGGGCTTAGACTCCCCCCCCCCTTTTGTTTATTAGGTTTCCCAGAAACCTTGTAAAGCCCCGTGTCTTTCAGTCTAATGACGCCTGCACCCCATTTAACTGTATCTAGTTTCACACGACCTTACTTACTTACTTACTTACGACCTTGGCTGTATTCACAGTAAAAATGCATCGTCCAGAGTGTTTAAGGTGGCCGTTTATGGAACGTGAGGAAAGGTCAAGTGCTTCTGCAGTTTTTAAAGCAAAACATTTTTGGACACAATAATAATTAATATATGTCTCCAGTATAAACGTAGAGTTTGATTTTCTTCACATGTTGATATCAACAGTTGTTGAATACCTGCCGAGGGTGTTCTGGAATTTAATGACAACTTTTTCTCTTCATTTAAAAAGTTTCTCGTCTAATGACGCTATGATCATCACAGATATTCTACAACTGTTAATATCACCACGTGAATAAAATTAAAATATGTCTCTAATGGAGCAATATTTGATTTTATTTTGATCAGTAAAAAGTGTTGATATAAAAATTGCCAAAACACTGCTCTTTTCTCAGGCACCCCACAGCCTCACCTTAAGTTGTAAAGCTGTTTTCTTAAATTTGAATGAAAGAGGATGGAGAAAATCTAGCGTGTGTAATATGGAGAAGAATAAAGGTGGGCAGTCGACATTTGTACAGGTGAGCAAAACCTGTAGCGCTGACCTTGTGAAGAAGTAGATACCGTATCAGTCGAGGGCCTTCTGGTACACTATGTAACTGTCCTTGGCTTGTGTCGGGGTAGGTGTAGAAGGACGGAGGCGTTGGTAGACCTTATAAACAAGGTAGTTATTTTACAAAGCTACATGTGATGTTTAAAGTACAAAGTTCGATGAATAAAGACGCAGGATTCGCGTCGTCGAGTAGGATTTTGATTCCGTTAGTTTGCCATCACTTGAGTACTGCCCTAATCACGTAACCGTTCAACAAGTAGTCGTTCCTCGACAACGGTTCACACACACAAGTCCAAATTATACTCTAATAAGGAGATACAAGGCGATTGCCATCACCGAGACTTGAACCCGTGAGTATAACATAGTCTTTGCTAACCTGAAGTACTATACATCACGGACGCATGTCACCCCTCGTGGACCCCATGGTCCAAAACACAAATTCGCCACAGGACCGAACAGAAAAGAGCGACCTAACCCCCTCGTCTTTATCGACCTATATTTAATGAATCGTTTTACCCTAGTGCTTGAGACATGTGCCGACTAAGGGTTATGCAATCGAACACTTAACAATGCAGCTATGACACACAATCATGTTTAGAAATACTCCCATAAATCCAACTAGAGTCGGCGGATTTTTTAAACATTGTTTATTTACTTTATTACTACAGTGGAACATGGATAATTCGAAATTCAAGCGAACAAGGAAAAAATTCGAACTAAACACGTTTCTTCAAAGGAATTCCCTTTTCCACTTCCTTTATCGCCACCACGTTTTCGGCCAAAGTTAATGATCTATAGGACTGTGGCTTGGACAGTGACACACACACACACACACACAAAACCACTACTGTACAGTATGCACTAAACAAAACTAAAACTAAACCAAAACTAAACAACAAAACAAAATAAACTCGCACGTCACAAGAATATCGCTACGACTGAATCACTAAGAACAGCGTACGTAACCACTTGAGAGGTCCGACCTTGACTAACGGAGTACAGAACTGTACAAAGACATATGTGTGAGTGGGTGAGGGCGTGAAGAAGGGTACCGACCGCATTACAACGTCACCTCCCCTGTTTACAAAAAATAGAACAACATGGCACCGCAACTAGAAGTAGGAAAACAATACTGCACAGTACACTACAACTTACGAAAAGTTCGAAATAACCAAAACAAAATTCGAACTAACCAAAACAAAATTCGAACTATCCACAATTTTTTTCAACATTGTGTTAATACAAAATTCACGGGACCGGGCGAAAGATTATAATTAAAGACGAATTACGGAAGTTCGAATTAGTCAGGTTCCATTGTACACTGTACTGTAGCATATGCCCGAATGGAGGAGATCACATTTAAACTAATTGTTTAAATTAGTTTGAAAATGACACAAGCTTGTATTGTATACTTGTCAGTATAACAGACTTCCAGAGTCGCAGATGAGTGTGGGATCAGATATCTCGGGATACTATTGGTCGTTCATATGTAACCGACGACTACACACGTCCATCAAAGACTCAGCTAATGCACACGATAACGGCTTAGGGATTAGGAAGGTTATATATCAGAGGAAGTGTACGTGAGTTTTTGCGGAAGAAGAGCGGAAAACCACCCTCACTACACCCGACCGAGATTCGAACCTCGATCTACCCTTTAATCGGCAGTCTAGTCTAGTGTGTGCGTAGCGCGTTAGACCTAACGGCCACCGAAGCGAGTGGCGAAGGTTTAATGTTTTTTTTTAAAATTATTTTACACAAGTATCCTTTTGTGACAAAGTTCACTTAAAGGTTAATGTTGAGCTTTCTCCACCGGAGGAGATTACTACCGACTGACTACAACAAAAGAAGATCCTTCAGGCGTAATATCAGTCCAATATAACTAGAAGGTTCCAGTATGTCGTAACCCAGTAACGAACGTGTAGGTATGAATATGAAGAAGTTTCTTCAACACTTGCTATGTTCTCCACAGTTATTGCTGCACCGAACGAGTCCACTCTGATCCAAGGGCTCACGCAGACCGTCGGGGCCATGAAGCTGGTACTTGCCGGGGTTGTGTTCGATGACAATCTCTCCAATGAGACGATATTTCCGGATATCAAGGTCGGTACATGGAGTGGTGGTACACTGGCCGCTGCCAAAAGCTAACAGACCAACTCTCATGTAGTTCTACCCAAACTATAGTAGCCCCATGGCTTCTTTGGTGCTGACTGACAGCTCACAGCTCACAGCTGACAGTCAACATTTAGGTATATATCTAAATTTCGACTGTCAGAAGTGACAGCTGCTAAACACATGTCCTTGCAGATTATTATTTCTACACAGGTTAACATTAGTGAATTTCAAGGGCTAGAATGTAATGAGGTGGACTGGGTAGAACTAGCTCAAGATAGAAATAGGTGACGTACTTTTTGTAAGCGCGTCAATGAACTTTCTTGTGGTTAATGCCATAGCGTAGTTAAGTCCTGTCTTGATCTGGGACAAGATGCACTTGGGTTTTTAAAAGGGCGGTTGGACTTACACCACGTGTCCTCAATGTTGTGGTTCCGCCTTCAAGGTAAATATCCGGTTCCCCGGAGAAATCCGCTCCGCGTTCAGCACCACTGCCAGCTCGCCGGCCAACTGGTTGACGAACCTGCTCTTCCCGACTTACCAGACGAACGCTCCGAGAGGCGACACCTCCGACGTGGGAGGGGGCGTCCCAGGTGAGCCGCGAGGAGTAGCCGGGAGTCGAACCACAACTGGAACAAGAAACTCTCAAATAAATCGCTTAGAAATCAGAACCGGAATTTGAATCGGTATCATTTTAGGTTCTCATCGGTTCTTAAAGCTCTCAATTTTTCTAACCATTGCATTTTATCCCCTTATTATTATTATTTTTAACTTAATTTCATTTTGAAAAAACCCTCTAGTTTCCCTTTTATCAGGATTTTTATCAAAGTATTGTGTTAAAAAAAAGAATGTGAGGAATGCCAGGCCTCCACCGTGGTTCGGATTCCACGTTAAACTGTAGGTCCTACATTACATCTCATAATCACCCTACCATTACACATTAGCGTAAGTGCGTATAGCCCGAACGGGTAGTAAGACGCGGTGATAATAATAATTTAAAAAGAAATAACTTTTTTTTTCTAATTTTTATATATTATAATATATATTTCTAACTACGAATGTTCTCTGTGAGGAAAACCTCTTTTCGCTTTATGAAATAATTGTATCATATTTGGAAGAAGGTCCAAGTAAGGTGGGTAGAAACAAAAAGGAACAGACAAGATATTATTGCATTTATAATTAAAAGAAGAACACAGTTAACACTTTACACTGCTGCCACTGGACAAAAAGGTAATGGCTGCCTCTTGAAGAAAATCAATCGTTACCACCACATTTTTATGTTTTAATACTTCAGTGGGTTTTCTTCGCAAGTGGATGTAAACTATTGTAATTCCAGCGTTGTTTTGAACGATGCAACTTAAAAGTTACCGGTATTGTATACTGTATATACCGCACCGACTTTAAAGTTGCTCCACAATTTTGAATATTTTTTTTCGGGGGTTAAAAATTAAAATTTGTAATTTTTTTGTAATTTTACCGTCGGTTACAGTCTAGAAGCTATAAGTTTGCCAAATTTCCAGTTTCTAGCTCATCTGGAAGTGGGTAAACATTTATGTCAGTGAGTGAGTCAGCCGTGTGGCTTTATAGTAGTATAATTAGATAATCATAGTATGCCTAATGAATACAATATTTTAAGAACTGGAATTTGATAGGAACTAAAAAAAACTTGAGAAATATTTTATCAGAGCTCCTAGCTACAGATCCAGTACTCCTGGCTTCGATCCTATCTCTATCTTGAGCTAGTTCTATCCAGTCCACTTCATTACACCCTATCCCTATCTTGAGCTAGTTCTATCCAGTCCACTTCATTACACCCTATCCCTATCTTGAGTTAGTTCTATCCAGTCCACCTCATTACACCCTATCCCTATCTTGAACTGCTTCTATCCAGTCCACCTCATTACACCCTATCCCTATCTTGAACAACATAATGATAACAAGTGTAACTTCTTCTCGCCCCAGGCTACTTCCCCGAAGGGTTCCTCGCCCTCCAACACGCCCTGTCATCCTCCCTGACGGAAGTGCTGGCCGACACGGAGACCATACCAGAGGTGCTGTTACAAAGGTTCCCCTACCCCCCGTACTTGTACGACTCGCTGCTCGTAGCCCTGCAGAACATGGTCTCGTTCATCATCCTCCTTAGTCTCACCTACACCTCCATCAGCATCGTCAAGACCATCACGTCGGAGAAGGAGTTGCAGTTGAAGGTTCGTCGATACGGCCTCGTACTCGAGGCGCAAAGGTCTCATTTGTGTTCCTACTTTGGGAGTGTATCAGAACCACACAAGCCTGTTTGTGTTCCTGCCTTGGGAGTGTATCAGGAGCGTGCAATACGGTTGCACCATTGTTTGTAGTGTATAAGCACCATATAGCAACACCACCTGTTGGTTCATTCACAAACGACACTTAACTCTTTTAATTTGATTTGAGTTGTGTTTGCATGCTAACCAACCTCTCCTGCTGACAAGATTATAGAGAGGTCACAGCAGAAATGGTATTGCCAAGTGTATTTTCCTCCTCCCCTGTTTGTTCTCCTACTGACAGCTCTCCCCTACTGTACACAGAACTACTGGTAAACTATTTTAGTTTTGTGAGCTGTATTATCATTCTTTCCTTTCGACATAGAGGTTCAAATGACTGAAACAAATCTTTTCTCTGAAGGAAACAATGAAAATCATGGGTCTGCCCAATTGGCTCCACTGGACCGCCTGGTTCGTCAACAACTTCCTCATGCTTCTTATCTCCGTCGCACTGATGGTGGTGATGTTGAAAGTCCCGTGGTACAGCGGCACAGACGTCACGGTCTTCACTCATTCCAACTGGCTCCTCGTCTTCATCTTCTTGATGATGTACGCGGTCGCCATGATTTGCTTCTGTTTCATGATCACTTCGTTCTTCTCAAAAGGTAATGGAACAATCTCCGAGGGACATAAATGTCACCTTAAATATTTCCTTTAAACAAAATTATTTGAGATATCTAACGTGAAATGATTATACTAGAACATTGCGTATAACCCGAGCGGGTAGTAAGACGTGGTGCTAATAATAATATAGGTGACCTGGCGGTCTGGGGGGTAAGGTGTCTGACTTCTGTGCTGGGGGCCCGGGGTTCAATCCTCGGTCCCGGCACAGATTTATCTGATTACCAAACCCTTCCTTCACCTCTGACAAGACATCTTGTGAATGTGGGGTAATGCCAGGCCTCCACCGTGGTTCGGATCCCACGTTAAACTGTAGGTCCACCATTTCATCTCCCAATCACCCTACCATTACACATTAGCGTAAGTGCGTATAACCCGAACGCATAGTAAGACGCGGTGCTAATAATAATAATATACTAGAACATAACTTACAAACTAAGTCAACACTATGGCAAAACACCGACCATTAATTCATCGCCACGTAAAGGGAAAACCCAAATTGGTCAGTGATATATTTTTCGGCCGTGTCAAGAATTGAACCGGGTACTCTTAGATCAAAATGTAACTAAATACCTGAATCGAGATGTGTCCTCCATTGTTCTGTTGTTGTTTTTCCTGTCCACGCAGCCAACTCTGCCTCGACCGTGGCCGGCCTGGCCTGGTTCGTCCTGTTCGCCCCGTACCTCTTCATCCAGAACAACTACACCGAGTTGTCGCTGTCGACCAAGCTCGTCACGTCCCTCTTCTCTAACACCGCCATGGGATACGGCTTCCAACTCATACTCATGCATGAGGGGACAGGTGAGCAACACATGAGTGAGCTGGCTCAGGATAGGGATAGGGCGTGATGAGGTGGACTGGATAGAACTAGCTCAAGCTAGGGATAGGGTGGACTGGATAGAACTAGCTCAAGATAGAGATATGGTGGACTGGATATAACTAGCTCAAGATAGAGATATGGTGGACTGGATAGAACTAGCTCAAGATAGGCATATGGTGGACTGGATACAACTAGCTCAAGATAGAGATATGGTGGACTGGATACAACTAGCTCAAGATAGGCATATGGTGGACTGGATACAACTTGCTCAAGATAGGCATATGGTGGACTGGATACAACTTGCTCAAGATAGGCATATGGTGGACTGGATAGAACTAGCTCAAGATAGGCATATGGTGGACTGGATACAACTAACTCAAGATAGGCATATGGTGGACTGGATACAACTAGC
>CABFVX010008829.1:0-21635 GCA_902151425.1 Timema shepardi | reverse complement strand
TGTGAAGATACCTCCTGACCTCTGCTTTGTTCCCTGCTATCTCCACAGTGTGAAGATACCTCCTGACCTCTGCTTTGTTCCCTCCTCACTGTTGAACACAGAAATAACGATGGAGGGTCTGCAGGTTTTATTGTAACTACTTCGATTAATCACCTCAACAGGTATAAATGCTAGGCTTACTATTCTGTCTGGTCTGCTGGTGACGGTGTTCGAATCCCAGCTTGGTGTATTAATTGTGTTTATTCTTAAATAATCTTCCGAACATGATTCGAACCTCGAACTTCTCTATGTCTTTCCCTAGCCACTGATCCATAACAGTTAAATAAGTTTATTCAAACTTGACATTTGGATTTTAAATGTAAATCAACTTTTTATTTTTATTTTGACCTCAGTATTCAAATTAAGGGTAGTTTACTGCTAACTGATTTTGTTTCAAACATTAACTATTCCAAAAATTGCTCCAACGATTTGGTTCCAACTGGTTATCTTTATACTGGTTTTGGGGGTAACGATTTGTTTAGGGTATTTTTCTGATTCCATTTTATTTAATTTGAATATTTAAAAAAATTGCCTTTGTGATTTGGTCCAGAATGAGTCTGTGTTAAGTTTTTACATAATAAACAATTAAATGTATCGGCCTTTCTAAAAAGAGAAAAAAATATTCTATGGTGGATTACTCAAAATTTATTCTTGTAAATTTTGAATATTATTGAAAACTTCAATACTGATTTTATTTTAAATTGGTACAGGTAGATTATTTTACAAGATAACGAATAATATCCCTATTTTTTCTAAATACATTAATTTTATAGTAGTTCACCTACGGCAAGTTATAGAAAATATAACTTTTTTTAAATATACATTAAAAATTGAGTTCAAAATAAGTATATGGGAATAGTTTTTCAGGATAAATAATAATACGCTTTTATTTTTACAAATAACAAGTGTGTTTAGGGTGAGGTATAAAATACAAATTTTTGAAAAATTGTTAAAAATATTTAAACAACTTGGCTTAAAACTTGTATAAATCAATATTTTTTTATTGTATTGTTTATTGTGATGGGTTTGATTTGATGAGTAATTAAAGGTAGTTTAATGAATAGCTATTTTTGAACATTTTCTTCGAAGCTATAACGCACAATTTGAGAAATTTGGTGCGATTGTTTCATACTATTTATTTATTTATCTTGTCCGAAGTGAGTGCAAATTAATATGTCCTATTTGTACGTTTGGTGACATTGTTTTATATTAAGTTTACCTTCACCTCTTAAAATAGCGTTACCATATCCGGATCCTGGCAAATAATAACATTAAAAAGATTTTGACCGGAGAAAGGATGGGTATAATTTATTTTATTATCTTTATTTAGAAATTGTTTTCAAAGAGAGTGAAAATATCACTTAAGTTACATATTAAAGTAAGTAGGTTAACATATGAAAAAATATACATTGGTTACTTTAATCATATATGCTACTTAAACTAAGTGAGAATCACTGATAGTTTTATTACTGTAGATAACACTAATATCAGCAAGATTAGTCAATAATCATATTATTTTACCGTGTCCTAAATTTCCACCAACAATTCTTTCATATTAAAAAATTATGAAATTTTTATGAAAAGTTAAACAAAATGGTACATTTTGAATCAAAACAGAGAAAACAAAGCACACAATTGGTCAAAAAGAGTAAGGTTGGTAGCCCTAACTTGCTCCTTGCGTGTTCATTGGCTCGTTTGGCAAAAGGGCAGCCTGACAAATCAATATTTGATTAAATTTACCAATGGATACATTTACCTACTTTAAAGTTACATACCTACTCTAATATGTAATTTATGGGATATTTTCTTTCCCAATACTAAAACTTTGTTAAATAAAATGTGTAATATATATATATATATATACAAACCAGTCCTTCTCCCGGTTTTTTGCCTATACTATTTGTATAGTTCTACTTTAGAATGTAAGCTGAGCATAATATTATTAAAATTAAAATATCCGCGTGTACAAATAGGACAGATTCCTTTGCACACACCTTTGACCAAACAAATAGATCATATTTATTAGAAAAAATAGTGTATTTGGTTGATATGTTCATTGTTGGTGACTGAAATAGTGGTCTACGTTGTTTTCTCGCCCTTGCGTGTTTCAAATCGCTTGTTTACGCAAAGATTGTGTTTAGATGCTAAGAGATGCCTTAGGTAAAGCCAAGAATATTCGCCAACGTGTGCTGTCCTGTCTGAAAATAATCTTGTGAGAGCCAGTATTGTCCAACTAAGTGCCGTGAATGTGCCTCGTCAACAGCTTCGCTAATCCTCCTTGGGAAGACTTACAACCCCTCCTCAATAACCTCGCCTTGCTCCTACACACGCCAGAGGTTAGACAACCCGCCATAACCTGTCAGAGCACTGGCCGGTTCTTAACAAGGTTTGATCGGACACAATAGAATAACGAACAAATTCAACCGAACAACCGGTAATAGCTCATTAAAATTACTTTATTTTAATCAATTTTTAAAATATTCCATATTTAAAAAAAAATATTATTATTAGCACCGCGTCTTACTACCCGTTCGGGTTATACGCACTTACGCTAATGTGTAATTCTAGGCTGATTGTGAGATGAAATGGAGGACCTACAGTTTAACGTGGAATCCGAACCACGGTGGAGACCTGGCATTCCCCACATTCACNCCACGGTGGAGACCTGGCATTCCCCACATTCACAAGATGTCTTGTCAGAGGTGAAGGAAGGGTTTGGTAATCAGATAAATCTGTGCCGGGACCGAGGATTGAACCCCGGACGCCAGCACAGAAGTCTGACACCTTACCTCTAGACCGCCAGGTCACCCATTTTTTTAAAAGAATAATAATATTACCTGAACGTGATGAAATGTATACATTCATGCATATACATACATAATGTATATTTACACACACATAGCTATATACTTATCGTATAACCGCGGTAGCTGGCACAATCTTGACCAATACTAAATAAATTATTACTAAATCCAAGTAACTTTGAAAATATATATATATATATATATATAAAATCAAATACTTTCAAAAATAAAAATTAATTTATTTCTCCAAAATTAACATGTATAATATTCGTTAAGTAAATGTAATAGGCAAGAATAGAACCTTAATTAATTACAAAAAGTATGGATCAATCTTTCATAATTATGTATAAGCTAAACAATAAAAACCGTTAATAAAATGAGAACATAAATAATCAATAAAATTAGCATTCTTGAAAAATCAATTCAATTCTACAAACCAAATAATAAGAGCTAGCCCTGCTTTTTAAAATATATGTATAAATATAATATGTATGTAGATATAAATATATGTAAATAAAGGTATATACATGTATATATATTATTTAAAAAAAACCATATTATTTTAAAATGGAAGGTTAAAGGTTGGAATTTTTCAAATTTCTGTATAGAAAAATTCAGAAGAAGAATGAATTTTTATAATTAGTTATAGTGATTTTTATTTAATTTTACATAATTATAGGATGTATAAAGTACAAAAAAAAATTTGAAAATCATGAAATAAAACACTGTATGCAGTGAATCAAATCTTTAAAACATTAATACTCTTGAATTGGAGTTCTTCCATTTTTTCTTACTTTTAAAAGCGTATTTTTCTAGCCCAGATGAATCCAAACATTTCGTAATGTGTGCCAAGTTTTACTTTTATTTTGGTTTTTTGGGTCAACTATACACATTTAAAAAACTAAATGAAGTTACGAATATATATATTTACAAAACATTGATATATTTATATCGATATTCTCTTACCAATAAATTGAAAAGTTTATCAATATATTTAAAACATCACCCATTTCTTTAGGGCTTGAGCATAAAAATAATTGATTTTTTACTATTTTTACCAAACCTTTTTTCTATGTTAAACAGAAAAATAGAACATTAAAAAGTGAAAAGAGGAAAATGTCGAAGAAGTATATAACAAAAGAGCAGCTATCGTAATACCACCCATCCAGTTCGTCCAGACGATTCCAATTCAACATATGGGAAACAACAGATATATAGACAGAGTTTCATCAATATATCGTAGCTCTAAGACATAAATATTGCAATATATCGATATTTTATTAGAAAGATCGTGTTAATTGAGGCACTGAATAGCATATACTACAACTCCTTGTAAAATACTATAATTTACACTTCAACAAATGAATAAGTATTCCATTTATTAAATTGTTTTTGTAATTAATTATCAACGTTTTGGTACAATACAGTACGTATATATCTTTGTTTTTCAGACTTATGGAAACGTATAGAAATGAAAACACTCAGTATTATAAAAAGAATCCAACACCTTAGCTCAGTCGGTAGTCTGTCTGTCTGTCTGTCTGTCTACTGAGTTAAGGATCACGTCATAGTCAAAAATTGTTTTATTTGTGAAATGTGGGTCTACCCTTTCACAGAGATGGATTAACGAGCGGGGACTGGATGTTGTGTCTGTTCTAGTCTAGTTATATTATAAACAGGCCTAGTAAGCCGGTAGTGGGAAATAAATGAGTTGAATAAAATAGTGAGCCAAGACACAGGCTGCAAACAGTAAGGGATGTACAAATTATTAGAAATTGACTCGGTCACTCACTAAATGTTGTCCAAAACATTGAACAACGAATATCGACAACTTATTTATGCAGGCTCTAAAAATATACGTAATTAAATATGTGTTAACATTTTTAATTAATGGAAGTAAATTATTATTATTATTATTAGCACCGCGTCTTACTACCCGTTCGGGTTATACGCACTTACGCTAATGGGTAATGGTAGGGTGATTGTGAGATGAAATGGAGGACCTANTATTATTATTATTATTATTAGCACCGCGTCTTACTACCCGTTCGGGTTATACGCACTTACGCTAATGTGTAATGGTAGGGTGATTGTGAGATGAA
Source organism: Timema shepardi (assembly GCA_902151425.1). NCBI lineage: Eukaryota > Metazoa > Arthropoda > Insecta > Phasmatodea > Timematidae > Timema > Timema shepardi. The sequence continues at coordinate 16,690 of CABFVX010008829.1, read as the reverse complement.
ATGGAGGACCTACAGTTTAACGTGGAATCCGAACCACGGTGGAGGCCTGGCATTCCCCACATTCACAAGATGTCTTGTCAGAGGTGAAGGGAGAGTTTGGTAATCAGATAAATCTGTGTCGGGACCGAGGATTGAACCCCGGACCCCAGCACAGAAGTATGACACCTTACCCCTAGATCACCAGGTCACCTAATGTAAGTAAAGAACTAGGGACAAATAATATTACTTGTTGGGACGGATAGTGTCCGTGGGCCGTAGTTTGGACACACCTGGCATGAGTGACATATAGTCCTCATATTCGTGAAACTTGAAGTATAGTTTATTTCCAGCTGTAAACCTTTGGTCCCCAATAACGACTATCTATACAATAAAAATCCTTATTGCGCTTGTAGGTCCGAGAAAACTTGTCAAGTATTCTGGAACAGTTAATTTCTGTTTATTGAAGTACAAGGAAGTTATGAACTCGTGAATATATAAAATAGCGAGACCAGAATTGACTCTGAGGATATCTTCAATAAGCCAATATTGTCACTCGGGCAGTGAAGTGTGTGGGTTGGGATCCAGGTCAACAATCAAGTCCTGTTTCTGCCAGCAACGATCATGTTCACTTCATGCTGAAGAGATAGGGGATGGTCGCTGCCACTATCGATTCGTTGAATGAGGCACGCGTCGTGTATCGATTCTATTCAATGTCACTTGTACGCTACCTTGTGCATCAATTACTAAGTAGGCCTGGACTGGCTTTAAACGTTTTGTGGCTTAAGTCAATTATTCAGGGATATCTGTCTTCCTTTTAGGTCAAACACTAATGTTATTGGTGTACAGTTGTACTTGGTTTCGTTAGACAGTGCGAACAGGGACAAAATAGAGAGGTAAAGATGATCAGTTTTGGAGGTCAAATAAAAGGCGTTACCTTCGCAATAAACTGAAATTATTATGATTGGGAGATTGAAGGTTTGGATCCCAGTTGGAAACCTTGTCATTATACTGAATAATGTAAGGTATCAATCTTACCTTAGTTGATTACACTTTGAATGGATTTTGTCAAGCTGAATTGTATTGGATCCTAGTAAGGTCTTCATTTGAGCTCACCATAATGGCCTTATCAATACTGCTCGGGAGAATATATCATATATTCATGCATTCTTATAAGATATGAAAATCTGGATCATAACTTCATTGACGGCTATATTATAGATTTATATCTCACCTTGGTCTTATTGGACGTATGGCATACCCTGAATAATTACGATATGGTACTAACTTATATCGATATCTTGCTTACCTTTGCTAGGTTTTAACTTAGCTACCGGATAAATTAAGTGATAGGACTTATAACCATTGTCATGACAACCTTTTTCAAATATCCATAACCAAATTGGTTAATGCCAGGAATAGAACCCAAGGATATCCCCACTACAACGATCTAACTGTGCTCATTATGTGAAGAATATGACACGGTAGTATATGGTCAGAACACGCAAAGGAATATGAATTAATATGCGGGTTTCATCCCACTTGTATACTCCTGCATTTTCGTGCGTGTATCTTGATTGAATGACGAGCAAATGTCTAATAAGTATGTGTAGTGTGTATTGAAGAATGATAAAATCTATTTTAAAAGTGATGCATGTCAAGTGTGGTGCATCCTATGATCAATGAACGATTATCAAATGTATTGTAAGTATGATGCATGATTATCATCGTCGAAGATGGTAAAATATATAATAATTATATCACATGATTAAAATGAAGCAGGAAGTATCCATACTAATAATGAATGCTAATTAATAAGTATGATAGGGATTAAGATGTTTGATAAATTAACGATTATCAAATGCATGACTTTTAACATTATGAAGTATGAAATAATTATCTAAAGGTAATCAAATGTATGGTTCTGATCAATTAAAAATAATCAATTGTCTTATAAGTGCAATGCATAGCTTGGATCAAAGGATCATAAACAAGTACAATGTTGCAGGATACATTACACTGATCAATTAAGAATGAGTCTATGCAATTAAAGTTTAATATATGGTGTTTATCAATGGCTGATGATCAAATGTTGAATAAGCATGAATTATGGCTTCAATTAATGGATGATAAGCAAATTTGGTATAATTATCAAGCATGACTTTGAACTGTGTAGTGTGTACGCAGTTAAAACGTACATGGTTTCGATCAGGGAGTCTCACTAAGCATTATGAGTGTAGTTTGTTAAAGTATTGCAAAGTTTAATAATAGAGAGTGAACAGAGACGTAAGAAGGCTCCATCTTTAACTATTTATACAGGCATGTTTTCACCATGTTGATATCACCCAAGGAATGACTTCTAGATTTAACAGTTCTAGTCGTTGATACTTAGTCCTATGGTGGCACGCCTTATTTACACTTAGACGATAAATTCAACTCTATATGTTATCTGTTTTTGGATTAGTGATTTTGTATAGTATATGTATGATTGTATTGGTTAGTAATACATTTATATAGGTATTATTGTATGTATATATGTATGTATGTATTTATTAATGCAAGTCTTATATTGTATGTATTGTTTTCGTTATATGTTATGCATGGTATATAGGGTATGTATGTATTTATTAATGCAAGTCTTGTATTCTATGTATTGTTTGCGTTATATGTTATGCATGGTATATAGGGTATGTATGTATGTATTTATTAATGCAAGTCTTGTATTCTATGTATTGTTTGCGTTATATGTTATGCATGGTATATAGGGTATGTATGTTTTTTATGTATCACATACATTTGACGTATTGAATATATGTTATATGTATTGTATGTATAAAACCATATATATATATATATATCTATTGCATACATGTGTACTATTTGTTGTGTGCATGAATAATAGGTATTTTCTACTTGGTATCTATGTGTAATTTATGTATGGTTTGTATTGTATTTATTGCACTATTTTAACTGTATTTATTGTATGTATGTATTGAGTGCATGTTATATGTATATTATACATGCATTTTATGTGTGTTATCTATGTCATATACTGTATGTATGTATGTATCGCGTCTATTGCATGTAGGTTATTTATATGAATATTATGTATAGGATGGATGTATTGAAGTATTATGCTATGTATAATACTATGTATGTAAAATGTTATATATGTTGGAATGATGATATATAAGTATGATGGTATATATGTATAATGGTATATACATGTATGCGTATTTTTGGATTTATATCTGATGTATGTAGGAGGGTTAATTTTTGTAGGCTCTATATGTTATGTATTAATATATGATGGCTTGTTTCTTTGATGGTATGTATGTAAATTGTATGCGTGTGTGTGTGTATGTATGTATGTACAGTAAATTGATGTGTTTGTTTGTTTGGTATCTATCTATGATGTATGTATGAGTGTTAATGTTGATTTATGTTATGTTATACAGGCCTATGTAAATATGATGGTTTGTAAGTTTTATGGTATGTATGTGGGATGACATGTATATATTTATGTATGTTGTTGTGTATGTATGATGGTTTGTATTATAGTTTGTTTTATGGTATTTACGCATGTATGCATTGCATATATTACTACATATATATGTATATGCATGTATATATGTATGTATGCTGTTTTTTTATACATAATGGTATATGTATGTATGTATGTATATATATGTGTGTGTATGTATGCTGTTTTTTATACATGATGATATATCTATGTATGTATGTATGTGTATGTATATATGTGTGTATGCGTGTATGTATGCAAGCTGAATTAAGAGGCAAAGGACAGATTGTATTGGTGGTCTAAGTTCCCTGACAAAAGGTATGATGTCGAAACAGAACACCTAATAATAGCTATGTATATCTGTATGTGTATACGATGGTATGTCTAGTGAGAGTTGGTGAGATTTTTTGAAATTTTATAAAGTTTTGTGGTGTTTGTTCAAGTTTGTTGTAAAGTCTGGTAAAGTCTTGTGAGGTTTGATAAAGTCTGGTAAGGATCTATACTAGTAAGTTGACCGAGGATTACAACATTGACCTCTAAATATAGTGTCAAGGACATTAGTATGCATTATGTTGAAATAGTTGTATTTAATGCATCAGCATTCGTAATTAAAAAAAAGTAAGAAGACTGCTATAGAATAAAATATTCTGTCCTTATGAGCTCGTGGTGATATATTTTATCGTGTATAAGTCTGTGATTAATAGATGATGTTCAAATGTCTTATTAAATGCTCTTTAGGTATTATGTTGCATGGTATGAACAACAAATTATGCTTAGATGTAGGGAGAAATAATGTTTACTCACTTTTAATTTTAAATACTGTATAATGTTTTTGTGTGATCCATATTTAATTTAAATATCCAACTTTGGTAAATATTTGGCCGCCTTTACGGTGGCCGCATGGTCAAATACGTCATTATCGCAATAAACTAGACTACTTAGGGAGATCAAAATTGAGGGGATTATTTATAGTGGAAAGGGGGGGGGGAGAATTAATTTTCCTCTTAAGAAATATTTTTTCTGTTTAATCCATTTTAAACTTAATTAACAAGTATAACTTTAATAATTATATTACTAACTATATAGTAAAAGGTTTATGAGAACTGTATCTCGTGGTCTGTCTTGGCGCTATGCCTCAGTAGAATAACCTAGATATAATGAGTACTCGCGGTATGCCATTGTGGGGGTATGACGTCAGAGTCTACAATGTAATCTTATGAAGAAAGTGGAATTTTAAAAATTAATCAAGTCCATTTGTACTATTAAATAAATTATAAATCAACCATTTATGAAATCAGAATAGCTTTAACATCACAAAAATTAAGAGGAAAGTTTTGTAAAATTGTACAACTCTTAGTAATTTCTAATAAAAAAATCGTAAGCTTTGGCGGGAATTCAAATTTAAGAGACCTTAAAAACTAACGTTTAGCCAATATAAAGTGACAATTTATATTACCTAAACATTAGCTGTTATTAAATATATTATTACAGAATTAATTAATATATATATATAAATAAAATATATATATAATATATATATTTATAATAAATATTTTTATGAAATAATTGTAATCATATTATATAATTTTTTTATGATAAAATTATATATATTATAATATAGTTATTATATAATTTTAAGAACATTCATAGCTTTTGTTTTTTATTCAAAAATTATTAAAAATAAGTACACTTGAAACATTATAAAAAAAATCTGCTTCGGTGGCCGCATGGTCTCAGGCATCCCTCTCGCTATAAACTAGAATGTCGATGCCAGGAAGATTTGGGTTGAGTTAGAATCCGAGTTGGGTGTATAGAGGGTGGTTTTTCACTCTCTCTCCACTCAAATGCGGGTACACTTACTCATTTTATTTTTCTTCGTCCTTAACTCATTACCCTAATTAGTATATATGTGCATAACCTTAACAGGTGGCAAGATGTGGTGCTAAAAATATATATATATATATATATAAATTCATATCGATATAATATTAATAGCACCTAAATTTAATAATGAACAAGTTTATTTATTTTGTTGCGTAATATTTTGATAACCAGTTAGAATTTGATGAAGCATCAAAGAAAAATAGCTAATAAAAAATTAAAAGATAAATATAAAATAACACACGAATAAATAAATAAAATTAAGTTGCAGACCAATATTATCATAATGTTAAGCTTTGAAGTAAACAAAACAAAAGCCTGTACCTTCAAAATGGGGGTCAAACTTCTTTTTTTTTCCTTGCTGGTTTGGATATTACCACCGCCATAAGACGGAACGGCTAGCGAGTACTCTTCTAGGAACGCAGAAACGCATCGAGGATACTCTATGCCTGAGGAGTTAATGGCGCCGCCTACATGAAGTGGTAAACACTCAGTGCAAGTGTTACACCCCCCTCTGTGTCCTTTTACTTACGACATTAAATAAGATAAAGGGGAACGGGTGTAAGCTATGGAACAAGTGACAAGGGAGATTATTAGCAATATTTAAAAGCAACAATATGAATGGTTTATTCAAAACAATAAAAAAAGAGCAGAAAACTTTACAAGGGCTCATTAATCAAACTGAGATATGTTGAAAACCAAACAAAAGATAATAACTTTATACCTTTAAATTGCGCAGATAATTTAAGAGAGAGTTATAAACTTGTAATATATCCAATATTCCAATGGGTCAGTCTTGAATAGACAGAACAACCCGTAACGATGAATTTAGTACCTTAGATCAAAGATATTAATATCCATCAGGATAATATACTAAGACTAAATAAGGGCCTAATGGGCACCTTCAAAATGTTACTAAAGTGAATTTTTCATATTAAAGAAATAAGACTTCAAAAATGTTAACTTTACATGTTAATATTCTATAAGAGACTTTAAATTACGTGAGAGTTCAACTTTAATCAAACTTCCCCGGGACTATCAAATCCTGACACAATATTAGGAAATGAAAACAATAACCCTTTTAGTAAATAATAATGAAAATATCATATTAGAAGCAAACTTTAGAAAAAGATTAGAAAATATACTAAAGTTAATTAGTTTCATCAATATTCAAAACGATCAGAATATTACGTTACATTAAACTATATTTCAACATGCAAATAAAAATAAGAAACGCTACCTTAATGTTTACAAAATAATTACTTTTATCCACAATTTTCAAAACAATTTACATTTTACTCGTTCAATTCCAAGTCAATTAACATTTGTGGCTATCTAAAAGATTTAATACTCGAAAAGACTCTAGCGCCCAAGTGGCAACAGACAAAATATAGTGCCTCATTTTAAATTTAAAGATCAGGTAAAAATCAATAGATTTAGATAATAGAAAATTTACAACATCTAACATGGCTGGCACTAAGAGTTAAAATTAAATCAGAGTCCAATAAATAAATCGCCATAGTTACGATTCTGATGAAAATATAATTGTTTTATCCTGACATTGTCTAGGTCCAGGACAATGTTCCTCGGTCAAGCGATGTAATCAAATAGTCATACACGCACATCACAATATATAGTGGGTTTCGTCTCAATAGGATCAAGGTGGGAGAACTCAACACCACACGGTCGGTGACGTCAATGTGGCTTAGGAAAATCACGTAGACCCTATGTTTCCATGGCTCCATCCAACTTTTAAACCATATCTTCAATCAACTGATGTTTTGAAAGTAGTTCCTCTTTCTACCATCAGAGGGCCGGTGAATAGGTGAATAGTCATTCTCTAGTCATGTCCAATACTGGCCGGCCCATTACGGGTTAGTAGAAAAGCACGGAGTGGACATCTTGTTAGAACATTGTAGCTCGCTCGGCCCTCTCGTCAATTTAGGATGATAGGTGTAGGCCAGTCTTAGTGGTTGCTAGTTTCAGAAGATTCAATCGGTAAGTACACGAACAGTTTTATTATGTTGAAATTGATTATGTAGAGAGAATGTTATGGTTCAGAATTGTTTTATTATGTCGTACCAAACTACGTGAACTACAATAGAGAATAGTACTATTGTAGGGATTCTATTAGTGTCGGTACAATTGGAGCGGGTAGTATGAATTACAGAGAGTTATGCGTAAATATCAGCATGGGGGTGGGTCCTATTGTAACATGATGTAATGTAATGTTACACAAGTTTTACCTTCTCGCGACTCCTTGGAGGGATACAATTTTGTAATCGTCAAAAAATTCAAGATTTTGATGGATGCTGTCTGTCTGACCATCTTTCTATTTGTCTGTATCTCGGGTCAGAGCCAAAACCATTTTACCGATTGGTCTAAAACTTAGTATCTAGGGTTTTCAAAAGGTCACTCCGAGGGGTTTTTAGGGGTATAAACCCCCCAACTTCAAAGGTAGTTATCTGAAGAAGTAAAAGAGGAAAAATAGATTTTCCCAAAATCCACACTATCGAGTTTGATAAAATTTCTGTATCTAAACACGGTTTAATATTATATATAAAATGTAAATTTTGATTTTCCCATGAAAATGGCTTTGAGGGTACTTACCTAATGCAGACATTTCTAATTTTGATTATATCACAGTAGCTATTTGAGATACAAAATAAATGATCATTATAAATATGTAATACTCTAAAATACTCTTAAACCCTTTTGTTTGAAATATATTTTTATAAAAGTAATAGTTTTTGGGCTATAAGTCAGTATATGTCTTTTTATTAAAGTCTTTGAAAATGAAATTGATTCTTATGTTCTTTGGTTGACAGATATGTTCCTACTTTTGTATTGTTAATGCAACGGTGTATATTATTATATGTATAGTTTTTGTAGTGTTTCTATAACACTGTTTATTATCTCGTTTCAAAGATTCTATTAATTGTTGGTTATATATATATTCTAAGATAAACTAAAGAGAAATTCATTGCGATGCACCGTACCATTTATTATAATAATGTCACTCAGACGCAACACGACCAAAAAGTGAATGCTAAGATATCTTAAAATATTCTATGTTTTGTTCTTAACAACAAATGATTGTTTAAAATAAGACTAGTATTAATTTATTATAAACGTTACCTGAGCTAAATAACTGCGGCAGTTTGAGTAAAAATATTAAGAATTAGTTAATTTTACATTTCCATATTCATCTGTGGTCACTGACGACCAACAAGTTGAGTTTGGAACTGAGGAAGAAACTGCCATATTTGGATCATCACGCTGTATGGAGCAGAAACTTGGACTGTTAAGGACCCCTCAGACTGGCAGGTCCAGCCTCTGAAAGGCCACATACCGGACCTATGACACGTCAGAACTGTGAGAAAACTGTCAATGTGTGTGGTTGGCATGTTGGCAGGACAGGCGACGCGTGGCCTATCTGTCGGTCGGTCAGTCTGTGGGGGCTAAGGGTGAGATAAGCGGCAGGCGAGAGTCTTTCCTCATTACCTAAGTTGTGTTGCTACTTTAGTTCCTCAAGAGTGGTGTGGTGAATTTGTCATTATATGATTTGATTTGTATTTTATTTTCAATGAGGGGTTTCATTAGCGTATTCAAGAAGTCAACCCACATAATTCATGTGAAGATAGCTTCTATAATCTTCATGGTTGTTTTCCCGTAACTCCTTCAAATGGACCATGTGAGACAAATTATCCCTTTTTAGACACCACTGCATACATCAAAACCTCCTCGTATGACTTTTCCTTCTGTTCTCTTCCTCAATGACATCTAGTGCTACAATGATAGCTTCCGTTGATTGTGAACCTCTCGTCATGAGTGCTTGTAGGAAAGTGGTAGTCAGACCTGTCCGTAGTCAGACCTGCACTTCCAGCCTCCAGGTCTGTGGGACAGGTCCGGCACTTGGCCTTTCACAGGCCGGACCTGTTAGTCTGTGAGGGGCTTTAGGAATATGGGAAAGAAATACTTGGACAATTTTTAAACGTGGTGCTGGAGAAGACTTGAACAGATCAGGTGGACAGACAGGGTGATAAATGAAGGGATCCTAAGAAGAGCGGGTGAGAAGAGAACCATTTAGGATGTGATTCTTCTGTACAAAGAAAATTAAATTATACACATCCTTAGGAGTCTAGTCTCGTCTTCTGCACGACGTGATGGAAAGAAAGGTTGAAGGAAAGAGAAGCTTAGGAAGAAGGAGGATTCAAATATTGGATGAGTCGAAGGAAAGAAGAACATTTTGGGAGCTGTGGGAAGAGAGAGAGGACAGGGTGCATTGGTGGACTTAATTAACTGGCAAAAGGAATGGATCTCTCGTAAGACAGAGCACCTAATAATATAATGCATCTAAATTATTTAAATCAAACTCTCAAGATGGCTTATGTTATATGTTGATATCGCTCACTGTATAATTTCAGGTTGAACTGTATGTTTTAAAAACCAACCACTATCTAAATATTGCGTCAGGTGAGATCCACACTTGGTTCGAACGTTCCAGAAGGCCCACGCAGCGCGGTGTACTGTCCACTGATCTACCTGTGTCACCAGCGTGGGAACCAGGATCTCTCTTGCCTCTAAGAACCTTCTAGTCTCGTATTAATACCTTGCCATGGGCAAATTGTTTGTCGCCATGCCAAGCCGGAGTATTTTCAGCAAGAATGTCACCCCGCCGACCACTTGCTGCTGTTTTCATGTTTAATTAGCTCCCTGGGTTTTCAAACGATATCTACTTAACACAAACAGGAGAGATTCAGACCAGCAGTCGAGCTGGGTCATCGCAGATAAGCTTCGTTTGATCATGTATCCTGGTTCTAGATTAATCTGAGGGGACGTAATAGCACAGAAGTCTCTTTTATTTTTAATGAACTGGCGTATGGATAGTAATTCTTTTAAATCCAGCAAACTTATTTTCTTAATGACAATATGTGCACTTTGATAAACCCATTACTTATGTTCTTAATAAGACGTCGTTAATGTGATATTTTATTTTACTTGTTTATTATAAATTCGCTGTACATTATGTGTCCTTTGTCTTACCTTGAAGGCTACGATCTCACCTTATTTGGTTCTACTGTGAAACAGTCTTAAACAGGACCATAGTGTATTCAATCAGGGTAAGACTTTCACCGGTCAGACTTACCTTGCCTGATTCCACTATGGTGTAGCTTATAGAATAGGGTCATAGTGTTATCAGACATGGTAAGGCTTATTACCTTCTCGGGTAGACGCAGTGCACACAGTAATAAACACTGGACCACAAGAGGGATGTTTTTATAACTATAATATCTTTGGCGCGGCCCTCCATCTTGTTTGTTTAGGTTTGAGTCGTTAGTTTCCATTCGTAGGAGGGACACAGTTTGCTCGGATAATTTTACGTAATCCCGGTAAAATAAACCGTGGGATCAAATTTGCCCCTCTTCATGAACAAAAATATTTAATTTTTCTAATTTGAAGAGAGATAATTAAAATTTTGTTTAGTAATTTGCAATTTATTTAGTATTGAATTTAACTGGTTAAGGACACATACTTTTAGTATTATCACTTTACTTAAAAATGAATAGAATGTACTATTTGCATATTTATCTTAAAGCTGTGAAACTAGTTCCAAGAGAGGAACGATATGTAGGCGCATGAATACACTCTCTCAAAGAGTCTGGAACATATTGTAGGCGCGTGAATACACTCTCTCAAAGAGTCTGGAACATATGTAGGCGCGTGAATACACTCTCTCAAAGAGTCTGGAACATATGTCGGCGCGTGAATACACTCTCTCAAAGAGTCTGGAACATATGGGATGAAAACTTGACGCCAAACGAGAATATAATCCATGGAATATCACGTAGAATATACAAACTATTGGGGAAAGTGTTTCTGCATGGGCGCTCATTGTATTTGTAGAACTAATTAACATATTCATTACCCGCTTTGGTGTCCACATGGTCTAACGATCTACTTTAGCAGTAGACTAGAATGCTTATGACGGGGTGATCGAGGTTCGAATCTCGTTTAGGTGTGCTGAGGGATTTTTTTTTCCAAAATAGCTTTCCACTCTCCCTTCAAACAAATGTGGATGCATCTCCTATACATTAAAACTTTACCATCCCTAACACATTAGTGTAGTTAGTACATAGGTGAATAACCGTATAACCCGATCGGGTAGTAAGACGCGGCGCCAAAAAAGTAAAATAAAGAACACTTTGGTTCCCTCTCTGGGAAAATGACAACTTATTTATTTTTACGGCTGCTTTGTAATCTTAGGAATATTTATAAATAGACGAGGAGCTTCAACTCCCAAATTAATATTTTGGAAAAAGAAGAATTATTATTATTAGCACCGCATCTTACTAACCGTTCGGGTTATACGCACTTACGCTAATGTGTAATGGTAGGGTGATTGTGAGATGAAATGGAGGACCTACAGTTTAACGTGGAATCAGAACTACGGGGGAGGCCTGGCATTCCCCACATTCACAAGATGTCTTGTCAGAGGTGAAGGAAGGGTTTGGTAAACAGATAAATCTGTGCCGGGACCGAGGATTGAACCCCGGATCTCCAGCACAGAAATCTGACACCTTACCCCTAGACCGACAGGTCACCCTAGATCCCAAATAGATACGATAAACGGGATTTTCATATTGTATTTTTGCCTCGAGTAATATCAACTGAACGGCTTCGTTGGCCACACGGTCTAGGGCGCTACTCTCTCAGTAAACTAGACTGCTGATGACGGGGAGATCGAGGTTCGAATACATTATTTTCCCCGTGGAATGTGAAGCTTAGCTCAAGCTTCTAACAACTTGACAGGTTTACTAATCGTATTAATTAATTAAAATAAACAATCGTTTCTTGACATATTAATTTAGGTCAAGGGGTGACCTGGCGGTCTAGGGGTAAGGTGTCAGACTTCTATGCTGGCAGCCGGGGTTCGATCCTCGGTCCCGGCATAGATTTATCTGATTACCAAACCCTTCCTTCACCTCTGACAAGACATCTTGTGAATGTGTGGAATGCCAGGCCTCCACCGTGGTTCGGATTCCACGTTAAACTGTAGGTCCTCCATTTCATCTCACAATCACCCTACCATTACACATTAGCGTAAGTGTGTATAACCCGAACGGGTAGTAAGACGCGGTGCTAATAATAATTTAGGTCAAAACTAAAGTTGATACTTTTAAAAGGTTTGTCTGGTTCAAGACAGTAATTATAATAAATTAATAATAGTCCGTCTATTTTTACTTATTTCATAGTTTTATATATATTTCGAATAAAGAAGTTACCTTGAGGACTAATTTAAAATGGCAAGACACCTAATTTTACCGGGTGAGGTATTCAAGTTGACACCAAAATAATCCTAATACGGAGCATCTTGGAAAAAATGGCTTTGTACATATATTTTTGATTTGGTGGACGCCTTCAAGGTTATTTCAAGGTCAACTTTATATATTTTTTATGGAAACCTATGGTTATTACCAAATTTTACCCTCCACATAAAAATAAATAATTTTTGCCTGACTTTTTTTTAAAAGGGAATTAAAGTTTCAAGATATTTAAACTTGTATTTTCTATATCAATTTTTATTCAAGAACTTGTTACTACATTAAAAGTGTGTCGATGTTAATGGACACCAGTTTGAACATTTATTAAAGTAATTTTATAAATAATATTGCAATTGACATAATAAAGAAGAAACATAATGTAAAAAATTGTTTTTAAATTTAAAAAGTTATAAAACGTATTAGTTAAAATATCTTCAAAAATGTGTGTTAAATAAATAAAGTTTCAGATGTTTGTTGTGGAGTAAAATACCGTTAAAACTAAGTTGACTTTTACATAACCTTTAAGACGTCCACAAAACAAAAAATAACTAATGCCATTCTCTTTACCCATCAAAAACAAAAATACTTTTGTACAAAGCATATTTTTCTAAAATGTTTCGGGATAATCGGGCTTCTCGACTTAAATTTCTCACGCGTTGTAGGCCCTAAACCTTTATATGGCATTCAAATTAATATTTATCATCCGCTCTTTGGCGTCCACAATATCAAACATAGATAAAAGCACCCAGAGGTCGTGAGGATGTATGTACGCGACTTGCTTGAAGACGTTGCCTAGCTGTGACGTCATTGACGGTCCAGATAGGGTTTACCATTTTAGTGGCGAGCTTTAAGGATGTAACGTTGAAACAAAAACCCTAAGTTCTTAAATAATTCTAAAAATAGTCCTACAACGTCACACAACTATAATTTTATTTTCAAATAGTTTTATCATAAACGAATATTTTTTATAGATCAGCTACAACTCAGGTTAATTGGCTTGGTCACGAAAATGGCCTGTGGGAATAGGTCCTCCTGCCAGGATGTGGATTAGAAAGTCCCCGGTGTAATATGTATATCTAGGACAGGAAACAAAGCAAGTCAATGTTTTCAAGGCACAAATATTAAAGTGACTGTGTAAACTCGTCAGAGGAAGAGGGAAAGGGCTATCAGTACATAGCACCCTCAGGGTGCACTACTCCATATCTTCCCTCTCTCTCTATTTCTTACATTGGTGTCTAAGTGTGATAGAGATTAGACTGCTTAGGTGCGTCAAGTTAAGATGCAACCCTCTTCGCGAAATAAATTATAACTCTCCAAGTAGGCAACGTAGTTTAGTTATAGAATGTAAGTCTTCATTCAGCTTTAACTTGTTGGTGTGTTATATATAGATCCTTTTCATGTGTGCATAATATAAATTAATACAAATGTTCGTTTGTTTGTTTAGGTAAGTTGTGAGTCTTGTTGATTGGAGGCGTCCCGCGTCAAGTCGTCCTCTTACAGGATTGTTCCATCTCAAGGTACTGGCATCCTCACACATTAACTTTCAAGCTATATTTCTAAGATTGGACGCAAGGATAGTGTGTCCAGTGATCGATCACCAGTGAAGTCATCATGTCCCGGGGAGTCACTTTTAAAATATAGCTCGACCAGGAAGCCCTAAACTAGAAGAGTAATTATTTATGGAGTGTTACATTCCTTTTAAATTGAAAAAAAAATAATTGAAATCTTTGAAAAAACATTTATCTGAACTAATTACAGTCACTGTTTTTCGGTTTTGTGGTTTCGTTTTTAAATGTTAGTGCAATTAATTGAGTGTGTAATCTAATACATTATTTAATTACACCTTAGTTGATTCTGATATATATTTGAAACATTACTGAGTGAGTGAGACAGGGCTCTCAACTATCTGGTAACCAAATTCAATGTTTTGGTTACAAACATCCCACACCGGTGGACACGCGGACTAAACTTCCGTATTGGCAAGTCTGGTTTCCCTGGTGATGAAGAGGTCTGAGATAGAATCCCGGTGAGGTGTATTAAGTGGGTTATATTATAGCATCTTTTTCTCCTTCCACGCCAATTAATCTATATTTCTTTTCAATATTACTAAGGAGTGCAAAAAAAAAACGTAAATGTATCCAATATGCTAGTAATAAAATGTATAATACCCCCGGTATTGTATTCTCTGTTTCCACTACTTGTTTTATTTAACACTGCTATTGTAACTACAAATATAAAAACGTGACCATTTAACTTATTTAATGTTAAACAGTCGCGAGTACTTGCGATTATTCTTCATTCTATAACAAACAACATAACAATATTTTTAAGAACAAGACCCACTTGATTCACCACAGTGCGTGCTCGGCAATCTAATACTCACTGCCCGCTCTAAGGCGTTACTCTTGCAGTAGCCTAGACTGACAATGACAGAGATTGAGGTTCTAATCTCGGTCGGGTGTACTAACAATGATTTTTACAAAATGGTTTTCCACTCTACCTCTAAGCAAATGTGGGTGGAGTTCTTCTAAAACACGACCTTCCTAATTAATAGAACAATTAGTGTAATTAGTACATAGGTGTAGGCCCACAACCTGGACGGGTAGTAAGACGCGGTGCTAAAAAATATATAATTATCAAGGAGAAACAAACCTATAAAGATGTGTTAATTACTTCTTTTTATCACCGCGTCTTACCACCCGTTTGGGTTATACGCTTATGGTTTTAGTGATTAGGCAGGTTATATTTAGAGGAAGTGCACCAGCATTTGTGGGGAGGGACAGTGATGAAACATTTAGGAAAAATCCATTTCAGTACACCGACCAAGATCCGAAGCTGGACCTCCCCATCATCGCCAGTCTAGTTTACTGTTAGAGTAGTGCCTTAGACCATGTGGCCACCGAATCAGGCGCGTTCACTGCTCAACACATTGAGAGCGCGAGACCCAGACATGAGTAATGATTTCAAAGGCTGCATCATATCCTGAGCCTACAGCCTCGATTGGGTTCATTAATCTACAAAACATGTGTGGTAATCTGTACGACTGCACTGACCAGTACTGGTTACCAGTGCTGGTTGTTAAACAAGTGCCTGGTTTACGTCACTCACAGTTACAGTGCATGAGTCTCTTCATTCGCCAGTGGATGGGGGACATTATGAATGTCCTCCTTATGAGGCAAGTTCTACGTGTCATTTCTAATTATTCAAAAAGTTTTAATACTGTGGATGTTAATATTCTATTAGCAAAATTGCAAGTATTGTTTAATTTCTCTCCAGGCAGTATAAAGTGGATAAGATCATATTTGCATGTTCACTAGCAAAGTGTTATGATAGGCAACATGTTCTCAACATGGCGCTAGCAAAGTGTTAAGATAGGCAACACGTTCTGAACATGACACCAGCAAAGTGTTATGATAGGCAACACGTTATCAACATGGCACCAGCAAAGTGTTATGATAGGCAACACGTTATCAACATGGCACCAGCAAAGTGTTATGATAGGCAACACGTTATCAACATGGCACCAGCAAAGTGTTATGATAGGCAACACGTTATCAACATGGCACCAGCAAAGTGTTATGATAGGCAACACGGTCTGAACATGACACCAGCAAAGTGTTATGATAGGCTACACGTTATCAACATGGCACCAGCAAAGTGTTATGATAGGCAACACGTTATCAACATGGAACCAACAAAGTGTTATGATAGGCAACACGTTATAAACATGGCACCAGCAAAGTGTTATGATAGGCAACACGTTATCAACATGGCACCAGCAAAGTGTTATGATAGGCAACACGGTCTCAACATGACACCAGCAAAGTGTTATGATAGGCAACACGTTATCAACATGGCACCAGCAAAGTGTTATAATAGGCAACACGTTATCAACATGGCACCAGCAAAGTGTTATGATAGGCAACACGTTATCAACATGGCACCAGCAAAGTGTTATAATAGGCAACACGTTCTGAACATGACA
>CABFVX010008828.1:0-21636 GCA_902151425.1 Timema shepardi | reverse complement strand
GTCATCATATGCAGTGTTTGGCACTGAAAGTCCAGGCCATGAGCTGCGATACCAGATAGTAGACTATATATCTGAGAATTGGGACAGGTTTCAGGTGTTTCACATGGACGATGAGGGGAACAGCTTTGTCAGCAAGGAGACGTACAGTAGCCCCATGACTTCTTTGGTGCTGACTGACAGCTTTGAAAAGTTACCAGACAAAATTATGTGACCCTACTCCGATCCATATGATCTGCAAAAACACGTGTTTAGCAGCTGTCACTTCTGACAATCAAAATTTAGGTATATACCTAAATGTTGACTGTCAGAAGTCAGGTGTGAGCTGTCAGTCAGCACCAAAGAAGCCGTGGGGCTACTGTAGCTCCTGTAGTACCACCCGCGAGCTGGAGGCGGCAGGGCGGTTGTACCTCTGGAGGTTTGAGGTGTGCCGCAATTGGCAATTATTAGTAGTAGGTTTTGTGGAGCCTGTTGAGGGTGTAAGGAGGTTCAGGTCTACCGGTGATCCGTCCGGGGGTCACTTTGACGTGTACCGGGCAATTGAAAAGCTGCCATTTTTCTCCCGGTTTATTCCACACCAACCCGATACTCCTTCATTGCGATGGGCCGACAATGTTCCAAAAAAACAAGATGGGGAAAAGCGCCGTGTTAGGGTTACGGATACAATAAGGGACAAACAAATGTCTGAAGCTGCTGCTGAATACGATAAAAAAATGTCAAGAAGTTAATCTCGCTCCTGTTTCTGGATATTCACTGGAGCATCCGGAGGTTCATCGAGCTGCAGTAACGAGAAATGATCCTTCTCAGAGGAAAGAGACAGCGACGCAAGAATGTTCCACGGTCTAATAAAATAAACTCCGCTCTCAGTTACAGCCCTGACATCAGTTACGGGTCAGATAAGACCGTAGAGTTAGGCGCATTGGATACTTTTGGTCAGTGACGTGAAGCGACTAAGTGGAAGGACGAGACCCCCCTGTTATGACAGAGAGACGATGTATGGTCGGTCACCTCCTCGTGGTGTCTCTCGGGTAACGCTAAGGACCATAACAGTTATCACATAACGTCTACCAGTATCGCACTATTATATGTGTTTTAAACAAAATCTCTAACTCAATACGATACCAAGAAAACCGTGCGAAGCACAGGCTATTGGCTAGTAAATATATATATATAGGGATATATATATATATATATGTGTAAAACTTATATGTTAAAATATTTCAATATTATAATCAAAGTAGGCCATTACAAATAAGAATCACAATTAGCGTAGAGAGAGGATGGGAAAACCACAACAATAAATCACTTTTCAAAACCACCCTCAGTTCACTGAGCCAAAATTCGAACCTTTGACTCCTCGTCAACAGCTATCGAGAGCTATCTGCTAATCACGCGAACGCTCGCACGCTTGTCAGCCTAGTCGTACTATAAGGCTAATCTGATCGATTTAATGAAAGAACAGCTTCTGACGTCACCATGGGCTCCTCCAGCATGTTATCAGTTTCCCGTAAATCCTAAACGAAATCATAGTTTACAGATTTCTTGGTTAGTTTATTCGCAACATTTGGAAGGTCCGTTGTGTAAAACGTGTGTTTTATTGTCTGCCATGCGTACAACCCGAATGGGTAGTAAGACGCAGCGCCACGTCTTATTACCCGTTTGGGTTATACGCTTTAAGTACCAAATACGCTAATGGATTAGGAATTGGTAAGGTTGTATTAGAGGAAGTGAGCCCGCCTTTGCGTGGAGGGAGAGTGGAAAACCATTTAGGAAAAACCACCCCCAGTTCACCCGACCGAGATTCGAGCCTCGATCTCCCCGTCCTCGGCAGTCGAGCTCAACACGACAAGCGCGTTAGCCAACTACGCCACCGAGGCGGGTAGCGATGATAATAATAACATTAATATTAGCTGCCGAACAATGTGGAAAAGGTGGGTATCAACAGTTGGGAGAATTAGTAAACTGATCTTTTAGCGAATGGAAGAAATATCTTGATAGCTTTATCACTCATGCTAACACAATCTACCACAAGGAGTGTCTTGATAGCTTTATCACTCATGCTAACACAATCTACCACAAGGAGTGTCTTGATAGCTTTATCACGCATGCTAACACAATCTACCACAAGGAGTGTCTTGATAGCTTTATCACTCATGCTAACACAACCTACCACAAGGAGTGTCTTGATAGCTTTATCACTCATGCTAACACAACCTACCACAAGGAGTGTCTTGATAGCTTTATCACTCATGCTAACACAACCTACCACAAGGAGTGTCTTGATAGCTTTATCACTCATGCTAACACAACCTACCACAAGGAGTGTCTTGATAGCTTTATCACGCATGCTATCACAACCTACCACAAGAAGTGCAGTGAGTATGCAGACGTATTATTGAGGATAGGAAGCGGGAACAAAAGAGTGTAATTGATCAGATCATCAGTGAAGGGGAACGTCAAACTATAGAAAACAGAGATAAGTTGCGTTCTGTGATTGAAACAGCGATTTTTTGTGAAAGGCAGGGAATTGCTTTGCCTGGTACGATTGATACAGGAAGGGTAATGAAACAGGATCTAGGTGTAAATTATGGGGATTTTCGTGTCTTATTAAGATTGCATGCGCATGCTGGTGATTCTGTTTTGAAAAAATCACTTAGAAACCGAACCAATAAATGCACAATATACTAGTAAAAAAATTCAAAGTCAAATTATTGACATTTGTAGTTACATAATCCAAGAAATAATTGTGCAGAAAATAAACAATTCCAAATGTTTTAAAGTTTTAGCTGATGAAACCACAGATATCTTTAGAACAGAACAATTATCGATGTGTGTGAGCTATGTGGACTTGGGGGGAAAACAAAAAGAATAAAGATTTTCTTGAATTTGCACCTGCTCTTGATTTAACGGGACAAGGACTTGCATCTTTGATTAAGACGCGCCTCAAGCGTCGTGGTATTGCTTGCGAGTTCTTGGTAGCAGTGCCGGCTTTTAGCTAAAATTAGTGGGGGTGCTGCTCCAAAAAATGTTTAGCCTTTGTTTAAAAATTGTGTAGAAGTAAAAAAAAAATGTATAAAAAGAAAATTTATTCAGCAACTTGATAAAATATTAACAAAAAAACCCAAACTTTTTTACTTACTTTAACTTAAATTGTTATAGTTCAAGCTTGATCTATTCATTTAAAAAAGAAATCCATTCTTCTTGTTTTAATTTGCGCAAAAAGTTCAATAATTTTCTCCTTGATCTCTGGATGAAAATTGAGGAAATTTTTCTCCATTTAAAATACTGCAAGCGCATCTAATCATTCTGTTAAATAAAAGAAAAAAAATGAATCAAATGGAATAGCTGGAAGCAGAATAATAATAATCTAATTCTACACTATTCTACACTTTATCACATTCAAGAATATGGTACACGGTTTTTAAGCACACAACACGCTGAGTAAAAAAAAAACTTCCTTCCACCATCACGCCAGAGCCGGCACTGCGAGAGCAACAGTGCTCTCTCTATCTGGAAGTCCTGCCTTCCTCCCCACCCCTCTCCAATGTGCGCATGCGCACAACAGTCAAACACTACGTCGCTGGCACTGTGAAGCGCACAGTTCCACGCAAATATTTTTTTACCTTTTTCATAAACTGGGGAATGGCTACTGAAGTACTGACATTAAGCTTAAGGAAAATATATGGTACTACAAAAATAAATAAAGAATTAAAGATAAAATGACTCATTATAATAAATGTTATCGATAATATCAAGTGGAAATAAGGGGTGCTGCAGTTTCACAGTGCCTATACACGAGCCGCCAAAGATATTATGGAGCAGCCGCCACGAGTGGTCACTTACATGGCACGTAAGCCTACATCTGTAAAGATTATCCGAAGGCATTATACCTACACTGTAGTGCGCATTCACTAAACCTCGCACTTGCCGAATCATGTGCCCTTCCAGCTATTATAAATTGTATTGGAACAATTCGGTTTTTAGGAACTTTCTTTCTTTCATCTGCACAACGCAATTATATTTTAAAACAACCTATAAGTGAAATTAAAGCTATAAGTGATTCAAAGCATACCACTCTCATAGCTATGTGTGAAACATGATGGGTTTATAAACACGAGACAGTTTGGCGATTTAAGGGACTTTATTTTGCTGTGGTTCATTCCCTGGAGAAGTTGGAAGATTCCCCATATTTTGCTGTGGTTCATTCCCCGGAGAAGTTGGAAGATTTCCCAAATTTTGCTGTGGTTCATTCCCCGGAGAAGTCAGAAGATTCCCCATATTTTGCTGTGGTTCATTCCCGGGAGAAGTTGGAAGATTTCCCAAATTTTGCTGTGGTTCATTCCCTGGAGAAGTTGGAAGATTACCCATATTTTGCTGTGGTTCATTCCCTGGAGAAGTTGGAAGATTTCCCAAATAAGAAGACATCTCAAAAAGCACACCAGCTTATTAGTGCTGCTACCCAAAGTCAGACACACCATTGAAATATTTAAAAAGGAACTTATTTCTTCCATTTATTGATCATGTATGTACAAATCTAAAATAGGAATTTACAGATTTCAAAATCAAAAAAGCTACTACAAATATTTGCAACTATTCCTGTTTCAAATGCAACGCCAGAGAGAACATCTTCAACTCTGCGAAGACTTACCTGCGGAATTCGACTGGAGAAAGCAGATTATCTGAACTAGCTCGCAGCATCCCTGTTGACCCTGATGCAGTAGTGTTACGGTTTGCAAAGATGGCCAGGCGTGATAATAGTACTATCATACAGTAAATGAAATAATAATAAATATATACATTATAAAGTTGTCAGTATTATACTTAATTATTATTATTATTATTATTATTATCACCGCGTCTTACTAACCGTTCGGGTTCTACGCGCTTACGATAATGTGTAATGGTAGGGTGATTGCGAGATGAAATGGAGGACCTACTAGTTTAATGTGGAATCCGAACCACGGTGGAGGCCTGGCATTCCCCACATTCACAAGATGTCTTGTCAGAGGTGAAGGAAGGGTTTATTATACTTAATGATGCAGTAACTATTAGCAGGAAGACCTTTTACGTCTCACTGGTGCCAGCATTATTAGGAGCTCAGTTGTTAACGTTTCTACTGAATGTGCTTATGTTCAGGGTCAATTTATATAATTATAATTGGAAGTTCTGAAAATTGAAAAATTACACCTGGACAAGGGAATCGAGCCCGGGATCTTTGGCTCAGCACGCCACTGCTCTAACCACTGAGCTATCCAGGAATCGTCTCGTGCCCAGGGTCATTCTTCACTCATATTTTAAGGCAGAGTCTATGATGGACCTGCGGAAATCGTCGGCTAGAAATGTGATTTTATTTGATTTTATTAAGATCACGAACTATCAGATAACGCAGCCACCTTCGACTCGGTAGTTGGCTTCTTGCTGCCGCTTGTACAATTATTATAATTGTAAGGGATTGTATATTTATCGCATATCTATATGTGAGTAAATCCTCACTGATACAAATATAATAGCTTTGGCTATTTGAGTCTTACAATTTGAAGAATTGACGGTCTTTAATCTGGGTGTATCCTAACAACATATCATGATGATTAAAGGGTATGTAACTCATCATTGTGTAACCTTCCCCACTCTGTAATATCTTCATCCCTTTCTGAACCAAATATATTCCCAGGCCCCTCGTTTTCGAACACCCTGAATATATTTTCGTCATGTGAGGTAAGAGACCATGTTCCACAGCCAGAGAGAGCGACCGGTAAAACTAATGTTTTGTATACTCTTAGTTCTACACTCCTAGACAGCAGGCGGGATGTCAACAACTTACTGACGAAATAATGGAATGCATTTCTAGACTGTTTTCTTTTTCTAATTTCTAATCTAATACCGTCAATAATAAATAAAAATGTTCCTAAATATCTAAACTCATTTACCCTGTTATTATTATTATTAGCACCGCGTCTTACTACCCGTTCGGGTTATACGCACTTACGCTAATGTGTAATGGTAGGGTGATTGTTGTTTAACGTGGAATCCGAACCACGGTGGAGACCTGGCATTCCCCACATTCACAAGATGTCTTGTCAGAGGTGAAGGAAGGGTTTAGGTAATCAGATACATTTGTGCCGTAACCGAGGATTGAACCCCGGACCCCCAGCAAAGAAGTCTGACACCTTACCCCTAGACCGCCAGGTCACCTACCTTTTAACAGTTCTCTGGTCATTGTGAGATAACACTGTTGCAACAGGCGCCCCCAGATATTTGGGGAGCACTTCCGCCCAGCCACACAGCTTGTTCCCATTTGACGAACCGTGAGATCTGATCTAGATAGGACGTTCATCATTAATAGGAAAATAAAAGCTATAACTTGCTGCTATTATAACTATAGCTTCCTAATTTATTATCACTGCAAGAGTCTAAAAACCCACCAATAATTATATCTTAACTGTCTTCATTAAATCAACTAGTGTCTGTTCTCTAATTACTTGAAGTGTGCCGCTGAAAATACTTTTATTCGAGAGTGTGCCTTTTAACACAAAAATGTTGGGCACAACTTCTGTGAGGTCTTGGGCGAACAGTTATTTTCAGATTCTCAAACAGTTTCCCACAGGTCCCAAATATATTTCTACCATTCTAATTTTATCTTGTTTAATAAAATAAAGCTATGGTTTTCGAACCGTGTTACAAGACGTGACGTTAAGTCCTGTTACAATATTTATGTCGGATTGTGATATTTAGTGATGTTGCTCAGGAATTTATAGTTTTTTTTTACTGGGGACGATGATTTAGAGATTACTGCAAACAACATATCATTTAACAGGGTAAATGGGTGACCTGGCGGTCTAGGAGTAAGGTGTCGGACTTCTGTGCTGGGGGTCCGGGGTTCAATCCTCGGTTACGGCACAGATTTATCTGATTACCAAACCCTTCCTTCACCTTTACCAAGACATCTTGTGAATGTGGGGAATGCCAGGCCTCCACCGTGGTTCGGATCCCACGTTAAACTGTAGGTCCTCCATTTCATCTCACAATCACCCTACCATTACACATTAGCGCAAGTGCGTATAACCCGAACGGGTAGTAAGACGCGGTGCTAATAATAATATTAATAATGTTAAAAGGTACTTTGTACTAGAACTATTGCGACCTTTTTAAAACTCACCTTCACATAACCAGAGAGTGTCTTGACGATGGCCACGCATACTTCTGGAATCATGACTGAAGTCGATGACACCGATATTTTAAACTGGTACATCAATCTCTGACAGCTGTCACCTGTTGCCAAAAAACGGATAGTGGCCGATAATCGTGTACTTGCTGGTATGTCATCCCTAAATGTGGTGTCTTGTTTTGAAATGTGTGGGTCAACCATATTCGACAGAATATCAATCACTTGGAGACATTGGGCCAGTTTCATAGTCAAGTTTAGTACGCCTCTAGTGCGGCGCTACACTAAGTACAAGACGACACCTACCTAAACCAGAATGGAATGGGCCAGTTTCCTATGCGAGAACGGCCCATTCCATTCGAGTTGAGGTTGGTGTCGTCTTGTATTTAGTGTGGCGCCGCACTTGAGGCGTACTAAACTTGACTATGAAACTGGCCCATTCTTGTGAAGTTCTTGAACAATCGACCTTTATCTAATTCGCGCACTTCTCCTAGTATTCCTGCGCTTAACGAACGTGATTCAAGAAACTGACTCATCCAGAACTCACGACACTTTCGTTTCCTTTGACGTCGTAAAATGACAAGAGCTGCAGCGACGCCTGCACCAAGTACTTCCCGCGACGACATCTCTAACGCACGGAAAGATATGCAAAAGTGTAAACGGGTCGGGTTGTATAAGGCAAGAGGCACAGAAAGAGGAGGCATGCCTCTGCGCTTACAATGTTGCATGAAAGGAGGCATAAGTCTAAACTCACCTATGGATTACCAGTGAAGCCTTTAGGCCGTGGCCCCACACCGGGTCTGCAAGACCAAAGTGTCTTTTCCGGCTGATTTTACTTTTTTCGAGTTACAGACTGCAGTCTCAAGACTCCTGCCTTAGTGAAATGAAGGTGATATAAAAGTGATACCGTTGGGATGATGATGTAAAATGTACATGTTTACGGTTAGTGACTAGTGTTTCTGACATTTTTCTGTCGCGAGAGTAGCGACCGCAGACGTGGGTGTGTCTGTAATATAACTTGCGGTTAGTCAAATGGGAACCGAGTACATTTCAAAGCTACAGTCTTAACAAGTTGTCTACTCTGACGACATTCCAGCAGTGTTCATGGTCGTACTTGACAACGCTAAGAAAGGCTAATAAAAATCAATCACCGCACAAAGAATTAATAGTTTCCATAGCAATCATTTCAGATATCTAAAATGAGTTCAATAAAACCTTTATAGTAAGTGTTATGACTAACACAATATAATGCCTAAATACCACCGTCATTTTGCATTCAACTTTGGAATTCTTCAGAGAATAAATGCATATTTTACACTTTATTATATATATAACCACCATTAGAAAGACAGGTGTTTGTGGTGATGAAACACCAACTAGATTTCCAACAAGCTTTCCTGATTGCCAAAACCTTCCTTCACCTCTGGCAAGAAGTGTATTAATCACAACTTGTGAATGTGGGGAGTGCCAGGCCTCCACCGTGGTTCGGATTCCACGTTAAACTGTAGGTCCTTCATTTCATCTCACAATCACCCTACCATTACACATTAGCGTAAGAGCGTATAACCCTAACGGGTAGTAAGACGCGGTGCTAATAATAACAATAATAATAATAACAAGCTTTCAACGAGTATTAAAAAATCCCCTCCCCTCACACCCCTGCATCTTATTAACAAATCTGGACTATCCGCTTTAATTACGCTAGTAGAGTAAGGATGAAGAAGGTAAAATGTTGGAAAAAATGTTCCCTAATTTGAATAGAAAGAGAATGGGAAACCTTTTATGGTAAATCGCCGCTAAACTGTACCGGGATTCGAAAGCCAACCTCCCGGTCGTCGGCAAACCATACTAGACGAGCTTGACATTTGGTCCGCGCGCCCACTGATGTAGATTAGAAAATAATTCGTCTGTTGAAATTAATAAGTGCATCTAAATGTTTTTGATCTATAAACGGCTTTTTGATAATCTGGTTTTTTATAAGAAAAATAATATAAAGGTATATCATAGTGTTTAGCTGAATGAACTCTCGGAAACAAGAGAGTACCAGGGACCGTTTTCACACTTGTTCATCCCTTCACAGGTCAGTGGTGGACCAGGAGAGTACCAGGGGCTGTTTTCACCCTTGTTCATCCCTCCACAGGTCAGTGGTGGACCGGGAGAGTACCAGGGGCTGTTTTCACCCTTGTTCATCCCTCCACAGGTCAGTGGTGGACCGGGAGAGTACCAGGGGCTGTTTTCACCCTTGTTCATCCCTCCACAGGTCAGTGGTGGACCGGGAGAGTACCAGGGGCTGTTTTCACCCTTGTTCATCCCTCCACAGGTCAGTGGTGGACCGGGAGAGTACCAGGGGCTGTTTTCACCCTTGTTCATCCCTCCACAGGTCCGTGATGGACCAGGAGAATAACAGGGACTGTTTTCACACTTGTTCATCCCTCCACAGGTCAGTGACGGACCAGGAGAGTAACAGGGACTATTTTCACCCTTGTTCATCCCTCCACAGGTCAGTGGTGGACCGGGAGAGTACCAGGGACTGTTTTCACCCTTGTTCATCCCTCCACAGGTCCGTGATGGACCAGGAGAATAACAGGGACTGTTTTCACACTTGTTCATCCCTCCACAGGTCAGTGACGGACCAGGAGAGTAACAGGGACTATTTTCACCCTTGTTCATCCCTCCACAGGTCAGTGGTGGACCAGGAGAGTACCAGGGACTGTTTTCACCATTGTTCATCCCTTCACAGGTCAGTGGTGGACCAGGAGAGTAACAGGGACTGTTTTCACCCTTGTTCATCCCTCCACAGGTCAGTGGTGGACCAGGAGAGTACCAGGGGTTGTTTTCACCCTTGTTCATCCCTCCACAGGTCAGTGGTGGACCAGGAGAGTACCAGGGACTGTTTTCACCCTTGTTCATCCCTCCACAGCTCAGTGACAGACCAGGAGAGTAACAGGGACTATTTTCACCCTTGTTCATCCCTCCACAGGTCAGTGGTGGACCAGGAGAGTAACAGGGACTGTTTTCACCCTTGTTCATCCCTTCACAGGTCAGTGGTGGACCAGGAGAGTAACAGGGACTGTTTTCACACTTGTTCATCCCTCCACAGGTCAGTGGTGGACCAGGAGAGTAACAGGGACTGTTTTCACCCTTGTTCATCCCTCCACAGGTCAGTGACGGACCAGGAGAGTGACAGGGACTGTTTTCACCCTTGTTCATCCCTCCACAGGTCAGTGGTGGACCGGGAGAGTACCAGGGGCTGTTTTCACACTTGTTCATCCCTCCACAGGTCAGTGGCGGACCAGTAGAGTAACAGGGGTTGTTTTCACACTTGTTCATTCCCCCACAGGTCAGTGGCGAACCACGCAGACCGGGAGAACGTTCAGAGACCATGCAGCTGCCCACGCTGAGAGAAGTGGGACTGTTGAGCACCTGCGGACTCCTCGTGAAGGTGCTTCAAGCACTGCTGACGAGGTTCTTCCACAGGAGCATAGCACCCATCCTCGAGATGAACGTCAACTTCCGAGAAATGGGAGGCTGGGCTGTCGTGCTGGGGGCCTCGTGGGGTTTGGGCAAGGCCTACGCCCGGGGGCTGGCCAAGAGGGGTCTCAACATCGTTCTAATCAGCGACGATCTCAAGGTGCCTATGGGTTGGAGGATAGTCCGTTGGCGACGTAGCTTATTGGTGAATTCAAAGCTGTTTTGCGAAGCATTCTAATCATTATTACACTTAGACGCCTATAAGCACTCTAACCAAGATCACACTTAGATACCTCTAAGCACTATCACATTTAGACACCAATGCACTAAATAGAAAGAGAGGTAAGACAAGGAGCAGTTCACCCTGTGAGGACTCTTGTTTATCTGTTGATAGCACTTCCCCTCTACAGCTGTCGAGTATAAACACTCACTCTACTATTTGCGCTGGGGACATACAATCATTTGCTTTTCAAAATCCCCTTTTACTTGTTTCCTATTCTAGATAAACATTTGCTTCCAAGTAATTTTTTAATCTACATCCTGGAAGGAAGATTTCTTCTGGACATTTTCGAGAATAAACCAGATAGCCTGAGTTGTAGACGATTTACAACCTCAAGTTTCCAAAATAAAAAACCTACTCCATGGTTAAAAAAAACATTCACTACAACGTAAGACTGTATTTAGAATTATTTAAGAATTTAAGTGTTAAATATTTAAAACTAGCCGTAAAGACGAAAATACATTAACACGGATAGTCATACCTTGAATTGCTGTTACGTCACAGGTAGGTAGGCAACGTCGTTAACATACAAATATTGAGTTTCCATCGTTTCCTCAACTTGTTTTACTATTCGTAGCCATGGCTCAGAGATTAGAATGGTTGATCCCGAGGCTAAGGACTCCTGATTCGATTACATATGGTGCAAGTGAAGTTATCTACAGATTGTAAACGGCTTTATTCCGTTCTCCAATAATTGTAAATAACTCAGTTCTAGCGCTGGAAGTGTTTATTATTATTATTATTATTATTATTATTATTATTATTATTAGCACCACGTCTTACTACCCGTTCGGGTTATACGCACTTACGCTAATGTGTAATGGTAGGCTGATTGTGAGATGAAATGAAGGACCTACAGTTTAACGTGGAATCCGAACCACGGCGGAGGCCTGGCATTCACCACATTCACAAGATGCCTTGTCAGAGGTGAAGGAAGGGTTTGGCAATCAGATAAATCTGTGCCGGGACCGAGGATTGAACCTAGACCGCCAGGTCACCATCCCCTGGAAGTGTTCACTGTGTATTTTGTAGAAATGGCCAAGGCCTTTTTTCCCACCCGAATCCAACTATATAATTTGGTTTTAGTGGGAAAAAAGGCTTTTCAGACATCCATTCCTATGAAAATCAGTGTATACTCGTAGACAAACTGATTTAAGTCAGTCTGTAAATAATTTACTGATATTTAGAATGTCAATAACATCTTAATCAAAAATTAATTAGGTCTAAGGAATTTTTTTTTTCGCTACACGTCTTACTACCCTTCCGGGCTACCCGAGATTAATGAGGTAGGGATGAAGAAGGTAAAAATTTTAGTGAAAGTGTACTTTCATTTGCTTGGGTAGAGCGTAAGAAACCATTTAGTTGAAATAATTAATTCGCTTCCGTAGCTGCATGGTCTAAGCCAGAGGTGGAAAACATATTTTTTCAATGTAGCCACAGGTGGATCGAGTGAGAGATGAAATTCGCCACAGCGTGTTAAAAAAATTGCGAGATCAGGCTGCTCAAACGAACATTTAAATCCTGTACACTTGGACTAGGTACTCAATTACAACCGCCTCAGACGAGAATTATGGAAATCGTTCAAATTGAAAATTTATAAGGAAATGTATTATAAAATTTGATAATCCTGACGAGAAGTTTCAGAAACATTGGCTGAATATCTTAGCTCGATGCACATCTTGGCTTCGTCACCAAATTGACATCAACAATTGGAGATCTATATTTTGACTTGATGAATCCCATCGTAGATAACGTCGATTCACACACACACACACACACACACACACACACACACACGTTGACCCAAACATGGACCATAATTTTGAAATGCCTGATTTCAGAGTTGGGAGATCTTTGTCAGTCAGAATAGATATCCAGACATCTGTGACTGAAGAATTCTGGTAGATTTGTAAATGTTCCAGACAGTGAAGAGGCAGCAAATCATCTCCAACCCGCGCTTGTCCAAAGACAAAAGGGTGGAATTTTAATTTGCATTAATTTGTAAGATTGGACTGGATGATTGGAAGAATTAAAATGCCAATCTGAAGTCAGTGAACTCAGAAATAAGGAGGAGAGTGAGTAGTGGATAGAACTGTAGCGCCAATGACTCATCCAGAAAGCGGAATGCTTCCAAAAATATGAAGGAATGTCAAGTTAACCAGCACACGCCGTCAGGAAGAAGATTATTTTACTGTAACGGCTGGAGAACTAAAATTCGCCACATTTTTATGGGTAGTTCATCCATCACTTGTGGTGGTTGGCGACATGGTTCCCCACCCAGGAGTCTCTCAATATGTGTATTGAACTGATGATGACGAAAAGATCGGCGTTACAATCCTGGCCGATTGTACTAAGGGTGTTTTTTTTCTTCTTCTAAATGTCCACTCATCCTCTTTCCACGCATGCGTGTACATTTCCTTTAAATTAGACCAAATTAGACCTAATTTATTCCTAACAAATTAATGTAATTTTTACACACGCATTATAACCCGAACAAGCGATAAACAAGTTTGAAAATAACTCCAGCTGACATTGGAAGCCCAAGCTTCCCAAGGTCACACCGGACAATCGAGGGCTAAAATAAGACCAAGCTGATTAAACGCGCCCTTAAGGACTTCATACTAAATTTGTAAGGGCCCGCGCCAAGATATGCTTGCGGAAAAAATCCACCAGTCTCTTCTTGTGTGGTTTTCCGATAACCGGTAGGTCATGGTTTGAACCTCGGCTAGTTGTGAGGAGAGTGGTTGACAAGATTAATGAGTTGAACAATTCTAATCAACTATAACGATATTAGATTGGAAATTAGGAAAATAACAGAGTCGCGAAACGCATGCTATGACTCGGTCAGTAAGTTGTTGACATTCCGCCTGCTGTCAAGGAATGTAAAACTAGGAATATACAAAACAATAACACTACTGGTCGCTCTCTCTGGGTTTGAACCATGGTCTCTTACCTCACATGACGAAAACAAGGGGCTTAGGAAGATATTTGATCCAAAAATAGAGGAGGCTACTGGGGAGTGGAGTAGGTTACATAATGATGAATTACATACCATGTACTCATCACAAGACTTTTACAGGATAATCAAGTCTCGTAGATTACGGTGGGCAAAACATGCAGCGTCAATGAGAAAATCTATAACCTTGTTCAGGGTCTTGACTGGCAAACCCATTGGGAAGACCTAGACGCATTTGGGAGGATAAAATTAGAACGGACCGAAAAGAGTTTAATGAGATGGACTGGATAAAACTAGCTCAAGATAAGGATAGCTAGCGTACTTTTGTAAACGCAACAATGAACTTTCAAGTTCCTAATGCCATAGAGTAAGTAAGTAATACAATTTAGTATTCCTTCTTAGTGACATATATCAGCGATTGTCAACCTTTTTTTCAACTCACGGCACACTGAACAAGGCACTAAAATTGTCAAGAAACAGCATAATTTTTTAAAAAGATTTTATAATTTTAAAAAACGAGTGTTAATATTTTACAAGTTCAATAGCTAAAATTTTAATAACCGTGTTATTTAAAAAAATAGTGTTGATTATATATTTAAAAATATTTATTTTTATCCTTCGAATTTGTTCGCTCATTTTCGATCTTCCCCCAAACTCCCACGACACACCTGCGAGCCCTTTGCGGCACACCGGTTGAAAAACGTTGACATAGAAGCTATTGGTTTATGAAGGTCGTATAAATAACACCCACAACTCATATAGTGTAAAGTACCCTCAAAGTCACTTTCATGGGTAAAAGGAGCATCGCCATTTTGTTTGTAATGTTCATTATCGTTATCAGCACCGCGTCTTATTACGCGTTGGTGACCTGGTGGTCTAGGGGTAAGGTGTCGGACTTCTGTGCTGGAGGTCCGGGGTTCAATCCTCGGTCCCGGCACAAATTTATCTGATTGTCTAAACCTCCCTTCACCTCTGACAAGACTTGTATTAATCACATCTTGTGAATGTGGGGAATGCCAGGCCTCCACCGTGGTTCGGATTCCACGTTAAACTGTAGGTCCTCTATTTCATCNTATACGCACTTACGCTAATGTGTAATGGTAGGGTGATTGTGAGATGAAATGGAGGACCTACAGTTTAACGTGGAATCCGAACCACGGTGGAGGCCTGGCATTCCCCACATTCACAAGATGTCTTGTCAGAGGTGAAGGAAGGGTTTGGTAATCAGATAAATCTGTGCCAGGACCGAGGATTGAACCCCAGACCCCAGTTCAGGTTTATAATGTTAAACAGTGCCTAGGCACGTGATTTAATCAAAATCATTAAAGCAGATTTCAAGATTTTTTCTTTCTATTTTCGCGTTTCAGTAAAATACTGCTAATTTTAGAGTTGGATATATATAATTTAATAACGAAAACCCATGAGGAATCTTATAAAATCTCTATATGCCAAGTTTTAACCCGATAAGTAAAATAGTTTCAGCTCCAGTCCAAGATACAGAAAGACAGATAGACACGGCATTGAAAAAATTACTCCCTTTTGTTTGTTTCAGGGACTCATGAAACGTCATCATTTATTAAAATCTCGAGTTTTCTTTTTGTCAATCACAATACTTCTCTTCTCCGACGGGTATAGAGAAAAAAAAAAACATTTGCCTCAAGATAAATGTAATGATAAAACAATTTGTGGTCATCTTCTGTTGAGTCATTTCACCACGCACAGCCACAAAACCGCTGTCCGGCTAGGGTCCTGCAGGCCTTGCGTGTTAAAACACAGGGTTGGACTCATTTCACAGCTCTCAACTTGAGACCGACAGATGACGACTCTAAGCACACAGAGATGTGCTCTATTCACAACTCTCAACTTGAGACCGACACATGACTCTAAACACACAGAGATGGCTCTATTCACAACTCTCAACTTGAGACCGACACATGACTCTAAATACACAGAGATGGCTCTATTCACAACTCTCAACTTGAGACCGACAAATGGCGACGCTAAATACACAGAGATGGATCTCTTCACAACTCTCAGCTTGAGACCGACACATGACTCTAAATACACACAGATGGCTCTATTCACAACTCTCAACTTGAGACCGACAGATGACGACTCTAAACACACAGAGATGGCTCTATTCACAACTCTCAACTTGAGACCGACACATGACTCTAAACACACAGAGATGGCTCTATTCACAACTCTCAACTTGAGACCACAACATGACTCTAAATACACAGAGATGGCTCTATTCACAACTCTCAACTTGAGACCGAAAGATGACTAAATACACAGAGATGACTCTCTTCACAACTCTAAACTTGAGACCGACAGATGACTAAATACACAGAGATGGATCTCTTCACAGTTCTCAACTTGAGACCGACGGATGACGACTCTAAATAACAGATATGGTTATCTTCACAGCTCTCGACTTGAGACCAACAGATGGCGACTCTAAATACACAGAGATGGCTCTATCACAACTCTCAACTTGAGACCGACAGATGACGACTCTAAATACACAGAGATGGCGCTCTTCACAACTCTCAACTGAGACCGACGGATGACGACTCAAAGTGGTTTAGTAAAAAAGGAAACTCCTCCTTTGATCCAGGCTACAGGAGCCGTGGCGGCCGACCTCGAGTTCGAGTACCGCGTACAGACTAGGACTGTGAGGGCCGACCTCCAGCAACCCACCTTGGAGGTGTACAACCACATCGCTCGAGAGATACGGGACTTGCAGGTAGCTCGGATTAGAGGCGTGTGTGTGGGAGATACTGGACTTGGAGGTATTTCGGATTAGAGGCGTGTATATGGGAGATATGGGACTTGGAGGTAGTTCGGATTATAGGCGTGTCTATGGGAGATACGGGACTTGGAGGTAGTTCGGATTAGAGGCGTGTCTATGGGAGATATGGGACTTGGAGGTAGTTCGGATTAGAGGCGTGTGTATGGGAGATACGGGACTTGCAGGTAGTTCGGATTAGAGGCGTGTCTATGGGAGATACGGGACTTGGAGGTAGTTCGGATTAGAGGCGTGTCTATGGGAGATACGAGACTTGGAGGTAGTTAGGATTAGAGGCGTGTCTATGGGAGATATAAGACTTGGAGGTAGTTCGGATTAGAGGCGTGTCTATGGGAGATACGGGACTTGGTGCTAGTTCGGATACTGTGTTGTTTGACACATTAGCCCAGTTATTTGCTTGGATACAAACCGATCTATAAGACCTTGATTCAATCCCCGAGATTGTTGAAAACTGTATCGTTACCGTGATGAATTCACGGCCGAAAGACCAAGCTTTGTATATTTCATGTAATTAAGCTAGTTTGTAGGTCGTGTGCTTGTTTCATAGCTCTATTTTGAGAGTGTAGGCTTTACTATCCGTCCGGAATATTCACATTTAAATTCCACTAACGAGCTATGAGTGGGTAGGGTAATATTTTATAGGAAATGCACCAAGGTGTGGAATAAATTAATCCTAATATTTAACTTTTATTCTTTAATTCAGGTTATTTTACATTTAAATAAAACCATGTCTAATTGTATAATTGTCGATAGGGAACGTGACACTACCTGGCGTCCGAACACAGTAAACGTGACACTATCTGGCGTCCGAACACAGTAAACGTGACCCTACCTGGCGTCCGAACACAGTAAACGTGACACTACCTGGCGTCCGAACACAGTAAACGTGACACTAACTGGCGTCCGAACACAATAAACGTGGCACTACCTGGCGTCCGAACACAATAAACGTGACACTACCTGGCGTCCGAACACAATATATTTAAATTTATCACTAAGATATAAACTGACGCACGTAAATCCAAGGCAATCAGGTCGTATACTAGACCAGTCAGGATCCGAACTAAGGGCACCGGTACTGATACGACCGCGTGCCGTTAGAACATTTAGTTCGCTTGTCCGAACGATGCAGGTACAGCATTATGATAAAATCACGGTAGGAAGGTCTATATCTCAAACTACAAATTATTATTATTATTATTAGTATTAGGTGTTCTGTGTCACGACAGGTCAATTTCTTTTGTGAGTAAACTTAGGCGCTCTGTCAACTGTCTTCTTCAGCTCCCAGAATGTTCTACTTTCCTTCAAGTCATCCACTATTTGAATCTCTCTTCTTCCTCAGCTTCTCTTTCCCTCAACCTTTCCTTCTATGACGTCGTACAGAAGACAGTTCCTCCTAAGGATGTGTCCGGTCCAGTTTGCTTTGTACCGAAGAATCACATCCACAATGATTCTCTTCTCACCCACTCTTCTTAGGACTTCTTCATTTGTCACCCTGTGTGTCCACCTGATCTTCTCAAATT
This sequence comes from Timema shepardi, assembly GCA_902151425.1. Classification (NCBI taxonomy): domain Eukaryota; kingdom Metazoa; phylum Arthropoda; class Insecta; order Phasmatodea; family Timematidae; genus Timema; species Timema shepardi. The sequence continues at coordinate 3,435 of CABFVX010008828.1, read as the reverse complement.
TTCTCAAGGACCACATTTCAAAGCTCTCCAAGTATTTCTGTTCCACCTCCCTCAGAGTCCAAGTTTCTGCTCCATACAACGCGATGCTCCAAATGTATCATTTCCTCAGTTCCAAACTCGACTTGCTGGTCAGCAGTAACCTCTTCTTGTTGAAAGCTTCCTTGGCCATGAAGAAGCTCGATCAAATCTCCTTGGTGCGGTTGGCATACTTTGTAAGCAGACTTCCCAGGTACTTGTGCTTCTCTTATCTTTTAAACTCCTGGCTTCAAATTAGGATTTTCAGCGGTTCTTTATTTTTTTGAAATCCTCTTGACTTTTGATCTCCATGTCATATCATCTTCCTATCTCCACCAGCCGGTCTATAATTTCCAACAATTATTCATTTTTCCGTATTTTACTGTGTTGACGACACACTATTTCATATTTACTGTAATAATAATATTTGGCACCGCGTCTTACTACCCGTTCGGGTTATACGCTTTAAGTACTAATTACCCTAATGGATTAGGAATTGGGAAGGTTGAATTAGAGGAAGTGAACCCGCATTCGCGTGAAGGGCGAGTGGAAAACCATTTAGGAAAAACCACCCCCAGTTCACCCGACCGAGAATCGAACCTCGATCTCCTCGTCCTCAGCAGTCGAGCTCAACACGACAAGCGCGTTAGCCAACTACGCCACCGAGGCGGGTCATATTTACTGTACTTTTAATAGATTTTTCAACACTGATTAAAATAGATTCTTTCTCTTTTACCTTAAAATAGATACATTTAATAGAAACGGTAAGATTTGGGAAACTAAATAATATACATCGTTGCAGACACACTCCACTAAAGTGAATAAGTGAAATAAAATACACTTTTATAGAAACAATCAGAAAAGAGGAACCTTTCTGTCCACCAAAGAACATAATAATCAATTTTAACTTTCTTAAATCTTTATAAAAAAATATATATACTATTTGCTTATAGCTCATAAATCATTGGTTTTATTAAAATATATTAAATATAAAAGTGTTTTTTATTATTAATTCAACTTTCCGATGATAAGTTATTTCTTATATGAAACAGTCGCGGGGATATGATCAATATTGGAAATTTCTGCTTATGTAAATTACGCTCAAAGTCATTTTAATGGGGAAAAAAAAATGAGCGTTAGCATTTTGTTTTTAATACTAAACCATTTTTAGATACAAAGTTTAATCAAAATCGTTAGATCGGATTTCGAGAAAATAGTTGTTTTTCTCTTTTTGCCGTTTAGTAAACTACCCTTAATTTTAGGGCTAGATATCTAATTCCATAAACTTACTCGGGCGAGCTTTATGAAAATACTAGGGGAGTATTAAGTTATAATTTAAATCTATATACTAATAAAATTAAGAGTTTGACTGTCACGAGCATTACGTGATATCTATAGCACGCAGAGGGATGACATTTTGAAATGAGTATCCTCTGCGCATGAACATGTGCACCTCGAAGCTGGCGTTTTAAAATAATATTGTTTAGTAATGGTTCTAAATAAAGTTATATCTAGGACTGGACCACAGGCAAATAATATACCCAGACACTCAGCCTCCAGGTTAAAATGGTGGCGCTCCTTTTGGCAGCTTGAGTCCTTCACCACTAGGATCGCTGCGGTTAGTCCTATCATCACCCGGCAGTGACACTAGCGAGGCCCAGTGTTGAAGGACTCAAGCTGGCAAAAGGAGCGCAGCGAAACCCCAGTAAGGTTGAGAGTCTGTTTCTTACTTGTATATGGGCTGGGCCGATAAGCCCTTTTGCAGATATTGCCGATAGCCGATACCGATTCAGTTGTTTTTTTCCATGATCAATATATTAACTCTCAATTAAATGGCAAAATAACTAGATAGCTATTTACAACGGCAGCGAATTGGTACTTCGGCATTAGGCTTGAACCCGCTCTAAGAGCTGTCGGCGAACTCACTAGTCGGCATGCAGTTTTGATAGTGTTTAACTTTGTTATTTGCGGAAATCTTTATCTCTAATATATTTATCAAGTATTTCATAATTTGAAATAAGCCGCAAGGCGAATACAAATTGAATGGTTTATTTTGTTGATTTTTCTGTTTGCTATACAATAAAATAATATATAATGTATAATTAAAGAGTTTGTGTTTACATACAAGAGATTGTATTTAAATATTTTTGTTTGAACTATGAATTATATTTTCATGACTTTAGAATTAAAAATATAGCTATTGAATTTTAATTATCGGCGTAAAATATCTGCATGATGATAAACCGATTATCCTTGGCCGATTGTGCCAATATTGGCCGATAAATCGGATCGGTTATCGGCATCGGCCCAGCCCTAGTTATATGTTTAAATATGTAATATTTAACAAGATAGCTCAAATCTGTTCATAATATACCGATATTTTTTTTCTTCCTGAGAAATGTTTTTAAAATACGAAAGTTTTTGTTGGTGTCGAGGTCAGAGCAAAGGAGATATGACCTTTGACTTAGATATTTCAAAGCTTTGCGCACTCTTAAAAATTAATAAAACATATCATACGTGAATGTTCCTGAAATTTCATTGCCCCGGACCTCATGAATCTTTTTGGGCGACTCTGGCCATTGGTTTTGAATGCGCGGATATCCCAGACGGGTAGTCTCATTCTTCTGTCGGGCCTGTTGAGGTGAGCGTCTTGGTCAACTATGTCGGCCTGTGCTACCCCCAACCGGAGTACTTCACCGAGTTACCCAAGGCGGACAAGATCTACGGGAGGATCATCCGCACCAACGTCGTGGCCCTCGTCAAGATGACGGCGATGGTGCTCCCCCAGATGGTGACCAGGGGGACGGGCGTCATCATCACCGTATCGGCGCAGTCCGCGTCCATCCCGGGCCCGATGCTCGCCGTGTACGCGGCTTCCAAGGCCTTTGTCGAGAAGTTCACAGAGGATCTGACCATAGAGTACGGGCCGAAAGGTGTCGTTTCTGTTTGCACCCCAAAATCTGGTCAGAAACTTGGTAGGCGCTAAGTGAGTGGACAGAATGATGACAAGGGCCCCGGACTACCTCAGGGGGGAGCGGGGGGTAGTGGTTCATAACAATGGTTACGTAAGACAGAGAGCGAGAGAGTCGGACAAGAATGACGTAATGATCCAACCTCCCCAAATGGACACATAATAGTTAAAGCTGTCGAGACATCGACTCAAGGACATTGGACATAAGTGACTTAGAGTTTTTTTTATAACGATAATAATTAATGAACACTAATAATACTGGATGGGGGAGTGAGTCCAAAATGACCAAAATTTGTATGTAACACCTGAACGCCCCCTAACGTAAATATGATCTGCAAATTCCCAAACATGCTCGTGGATTTTCAGTAGTAGTTTTTTTTTTTCCGTGTGAGATTTCCTGTGTTTAATCGGTGCAGTCGGTGACCTGGCGGTCTAGGGGTAAGGTGTCA
>CABFVX010008827.1:0-21648 GCA_902151425.1 Timema shepardi | reverse complement strand
ATGTGAGGAATGCCAGGCCTCCACCGTGGTTCGGATTCCACGTTAAACTGTAGGTCCTTCATTTCATCTCACAGTCACCCTACCATAGCACATTAGCGTAAGTGTGTATAACCCGAACGGGTAGTAAGACGCGGTGCTAATAATAATAAAATCAGTTTTTTCTCATTTCCCAAAAGTTTACAAAAATTGAGGTGCCCTCCCTATTCTGCAAGGTCCTCAAATTAAGTGTTATAAACAAATAAGTGTATGCCTTACACAAAAGCAGATAAAAATAAAAGGTTTAATTACAAATAAATTTAATGTAAGTTAACATTATCGTAGAGAAAAATCAATATATGTATTATGAACTCTATTTTTATAAAAACCAAAGAATTAAAGAAGAAAGGGGGAAAAAAATCAAATCAATATACTAAAGTTAACTCCCTAACTAAGCTTTAAATAATTTCTAAGCTTTGGATTCGAGATTTGCAGGTAACATGATTTGAATTTGGGGAAATGTGGATTCGACCTGTCTCTATATAATACAAACAAATTTTTACTATTAAGCCCCAAAAGTGTTCATGGTGAAATTTTTCATTTATGTGAGGTTTATTACTGCTTAAGTAATGCTTAAACATTGATCATACTGGAATTAATTATCTTTTTATCTGACAGACGGAGAGACTGAGCAAAAACTTAGAGAAGAATTTGCTAAAACATGCTTTGAAACATTGCTTCAGTTTTCATTGTTGCATGGGCTAGATACAGGAGAAGTAAGTGGTTTCGAAGAAGCGTTGGCTGGGCGATTAGCTGTGACAGCTTTACTTCATCGATTTCAAGAAGTTCTTCATCAATTTGTTGAAGATGAGCGGCGAAGTGGCAAATGTCCTCTTCCAAGGTGAGATAAAAAGAAGAGAGAAGAGAGTGTGTGTGTGTATGTGTCTTTGAGACAGAAAAAAAAGTTATTTCGTGTACATTTGCTTGCATGCATGTGTGTTATTGGTTACACATACCCACCACCCAAAAATTTAAGAAGATCAAGAAATAAATAATGGGATATTAGAAATTAGATGAACTTACAACCCAAATCTACTTAACTAAAACCTCTCATACCTTACTAATCCTTTTTCCTTATTATAATTAATTTGGTAATGCAAGTAAGAACTAAAACTAAACTACAATTAATTTTAAAACACTAAAAATTATTCATTGAACAGCTTTACTCTAGCAGATACATTCAGATTTAATTGTTTTAAACACAAAGTATAAAAATACTCAGTACCATTGAATCAAGCTATTATATAAGAATATACAATTTATATAGAGGAATTACACTACTTTCTCATGGCTTTAAAATTATTGAAAGAGTTGTTAAAGAAAAACTGAGAGTCATTACTGAGCCTGTCTTAGAAGAGGAACAGCCTGAATTCAGGGCTAACAGGAGTACATCAGCCTTGATCTTTGCTTTAAGGGTGCCAACTGAAAGGTATTATGAGAAAGGGAAGGATCTAATAATAATGTTTTTGGACCTAGAACACATGTATGACAGCGTCCCAAGAGCAGTACTTTGGAAGAGTTTATAAAAATTAGGAGTTACAGAAAATTTGAAAGTTCGAATGTTGTATTAAAAGAGACTGAGCTTTGTACAGATTGGAGAAGGCAGGTCAGAGGATTTTGAAACAAAAAGGGGGGCTCAACAAGGAAGTGCTTTCACCACTGCTGTTTGTAACTATCATGGATGCTGTACTAAAGGACCAGAAAAGATAGGTGAATGAAGACTTAGATGCCCTGGTATAAGCTGATGACATGGCGATTTGGCGAAACACTAAAGGAGATGGACAGGAACGACTGGATAAGTGGGTGTCCAAGTTCAAAAAGTATAAGATAAATGTGAGTAAAACAAAGACATTTGCCTTGAAAATTAGTAAAGTAAACTCCAAATTCTGCAAATGTCTAGAAGGAGAATAACTGGAAAGTATCCACGAGTTAAAGTACCTGTTTAGTGTGGTCTCCTTTAAGAGCACCATAAAGCAGGAAATATTCATCATAATGACAAACAGGTCAAAATTCTTTAATTTTACAAGACAGTTAATGTGGGACAAGAAGGTGCCAGAGAGAGCCAAGCTTGGTCTATATCTTGTTCCCATTATTATGTACAGCTTAAGGACTTGCACAGTAAATAAGAAATAGCTGAGTAATCTGTAAGCATTTGAAATGTATTTTGTAAGAAACACCCTATGGAAGACACGGAGAGATGGAGTAAGAAATGAGGACGTGATAGAGGAGTTAGGAGTGAAGGAATCACCGGAGGAAATGTTAAGGTCGTTAAGACTCAGATTGTTCGGCCATATGAAAAGAATGGAAAAAACAAGCACACCCCATATGTACATGAAAAGAGAGGTGGTGGGGCAGGTGACCAGTTGAGTGGCCCCCAGATAAAGAAGATGAAGATAAGAAACGAGAAAGCTTAAAAATAATGATAGTAGGAGAAATGTTCCTGGACAGACAACGTTGGTAATAACTTGTTCACAAACACCTTACACAGCAAGCTGGAGGGGTTCTATGATGATGATGATTATGATTATGTAATTTGTTAAAGGGATATGTTCATTTGTCTTATTTAATATTGAATGAATATTGTTAGAGGGTTTGAATCATAAGTATTCATAATTCATATCATAGACCCTCCTTTAAACTGAATTGCTGCACATTTAATAAAATTACTAATCAACTTTTAGTTTTATCCTGCATACCATTTAATTGTAGGGTTATGTTTTTTTGTTAATATTGGGCTATTAAAATAAATACTGCCATGAGTATTAACCAATAGTAAAATATTTTCTAATCACTTATAATAGTAGCTGTATATTAATATCACATAAGCACCTACCACTCAATTATCTGATCACAACTGCACCAAAAAGTGGAAGAGTATAGGTGTAATAAATTAATCACAGAATTTAAACCTGTCACTCAAACAAACACCCCTATGTGAAGTCATCCCAGTTAATGTAAGTACTGGTTCTTTTTATTTTCCCAACGTTTTGTATTTGTTTATATGTATTTGTATTTTTTAATCTAAATACACAGATAATTTTATTTATACATGCACACACACGCACACACACACACAAACACACACACACAAAGGGGTGTAAACAATTATTTGAAATTTAAGCTTGTGTGAATCCAAGCTTTTTAATTTTGAATAAAACCAAAATTGAATATTTTATAATGAGAATATTTCAGGTTGAATTCTAATCAAATGTTTTATGATTTAATATTTTAAAACAAGCTTGTTAACAAAAATTAAGTCAGTAATAACTGCATTTAACAAAATAATCGATTATTAAAGCTGGGAAATTCTCAATTTTCTATTGTTAAGTCAAATAATGTCAATATGGCCTCACGAGTTAACTGAAATGATAGTTTTTTTAAAAAAAATAGTTAAATCATTTAAATTTTAGATTTGAATATAGAATTTAATTTCCTATTATACTATCTTGAAATTATGTTGAATTTAAATTTTAAAATGTTATCCTTACAAATCAAATATCCAGAAGTTAGAATCAAATACAAAACTCATCTTGAATTTGTTTCAGCTTATTGAAATTCCTAATCTATTATATAAATAGAAACAAGAAAAAAATATTAATGTAATAAGTTTAAAATATCTATTTTGTCTTCAAATTCTGCTGCATACATCATAATGCTGTTTTTATGGCATACTGGTCATCCTCGCCTAGTTCTTGCATTCAATTAAATGTATTCCAACAAAATTAATTAGTGAAATTTTATTTTACATGCTACAAAATATTTAAAATATACATTAAACTGTTCTGAAAATAAGAAAAAGCAGGCAATTAAATGGAACTAAAAAAATTATTTGTACTAGGGCAGATAATAATATATTGCTCTGTCTAGACTTATTTAGTTATTTTTTCAGTTATTTTGTAACATTACAATTTTTATTATTGGTTTTACAATTATTATAACTTGACTTTTCTCTGACTTGATAAAACAACATTTTACTTTAAATATAATCAGTTTTTTGACTTTAAAAGAAAAGTTTGCCTTATTTGATGACTAAACTTTTGTAGGCTAATGAGATTGGGAAAAGCCTGGATTAATTATCCCTTTTATAAAATAGCTTAAGTTTAGACAGCCTGTTTGTTGTCAAATATTTACATTGAAATAAAGCCGTATTACAAAAAGATGGCCTAATTTAGACAAAAACTTTATTTTTTTCCACAAAAGGGAACTTTTGTAAAAAGTCCAGGCTTTTTACAAAAAGGTTGATTTTACAATAATCATGTGACATATATATAAAAATTACAAATCATGTACTCTCTGTTGATTAAAAATGGTATGTTTTTGTGGGTTGTGAAGAGTTGAGCACATATAAGTATTTGTTTTAATTTGTTTCGATTGATCAAGCTAGACCATCAGATTATTTAGCCAAAATTGAGAAAATTCATCAAGTTTTGCATGCATTACAATTTTTTTATGTGTAAAATAAAAATGTTACATATTCCACACACGTTAAATTATCAATCCTCAAATATTTCATTTAAAAACTACCAAATAGATTTTTTTTTTCACAAAATATCAATCTAATTTTTTCAAGTATTCTATACTGCATAAACTTAAAGGTTCAAACAGGGCTTGCCACATCTGGCCCACCGAGCTCTGCAGATTGGCCTGCGGATTTAAAGTCCAACTACCATATCACTGGAGATGTGTCATTAGCTCAGATCCTTTGTAGAGGCGCCTGACCTTGAATGGTCAGAGAGATCTTCAGTCTTTTATCGGTGGTGGGGGAAGTTGCAAGCCCTGTGTTACTCGGTCCTTGGCGCCACCAACATTGTGTGTTTACAAGGGAGTGTGAGTTTACGCTCCAGCGGCATTCATCCCCCACTCTAGGCTAGTTATCTCTTCCAATTACCACCACATAACAGCTGAGCTCTATAACATATTCTTTTAACCTTGAACAATGCATGTGGCCGGGTGACAGGATGACTGAGTGACTCACATCTCTTTTCCTCTCCACTCATTAGCAGCCAATGTCTCGCCAGTTAATATTTACCTTGTTTATTGTTCACACATTATTTATAGTAATATCTGTGCTTTGCTTGTAGTTAGTCTTATTGTGTATGTTTTCTAGAATGGCACTTTCTACTTTGAGTAGTAAGAAAAGGAAGCTTGATGATGAAAATTAATTTCACTGAAATACATCAATATTATATATAATATCAAATTATGTTGCACTTACCCCCTCCCCCTTTTAAACTTCAAAGGTATAATTTAAAAACATTCCAAATACCTTCCAGATTGAATTAAATGTCTGGCCAGCCAAATATTATGATTTTTTTGGGTGGCCCGCTTGGATAACTAATTTAATAGCCCTGGTCTATAATATGTCACCATATGAATGTAATTGTTTTTTTTAATATTTTGCAGGAGCAGATTATCTGAAATATCTTTTGTTTTAAAAGCAATTGCAACACTCGTTATTTCTTTGAAGAAAGCTCCAGAAGGAAAAGGTATATTGTTTAAATGTGTATATATATTATTTTTATTTTATCAGTTTTGGTTCTGCACTAATAACCATATACTTTTTTTTAATGTTGGTTTAAGAGTAAACATTTTTATATTGTCAAAGATATAATCAATCTTAAAAATTCTTATATTTCTTTAATACACCACCACACTTTTGTAAGTATTTAATTCTCAACTATAGTAGAAATTATCCGGCTTTAAATTTATATTGTAGTTTATATTGTTATACTCTTGTGTCAATGGTTCCAACTCTTTAATATTATATCAAACTTGAACCATAAGTCATCCTACATTCTTAAGATTTCTTACATTATGACAAGTTTTCTTTAATTTGTTACTTAAGTTTACAGTTATAACAAGTGGGAAAATGATAGATTATTTTAAATCTATTAAAATTGCTGTATTAATATGGATTCTCTCCATAGTTGATGTGCCTTCTGTTCCCTACTATATTTCAACTTTTCACTACAAGAATGTGCATGTTCATTTGTAGGTGTGCATGTATATGTGGGAAGAGGTGTGCATATAAATATAACCCTTTTTTCTTTTTCTTTGTTTTGTCTATTCATTTTAGGAAGCTCTGAAGCTTTTTACATTTTGCAGGGTTAAATTATATATAATTTGAGTAATGTGTTGAAACCAGAACTATTCAACAATGATCATTAGGATTATATTCCATTAGCACCTCAAGGAAGTTAAAACATACTGTTGATCTTGATTAGTGAAAATAATTTCATTACTAAAAGTTTGAGTAATTTACTAAGTTCATTCACAGTTTTTATAAATAGAAATTTTTTAAACTATGCATTCATGTGATGTGATGGCTCTCCAACCATGGTAGTATCTCAGCTTTAATTTTTAAGGATGACTTACACTGTCAGAAACACATAGTTGGGCCGGCTATTATACAAATCAATCAGTTACATGCAACTACAATTCTCATACCAGAAAAACTAATCTCTAGCCCTTCCTCCACAACTCCATTTGTACATGATGAATTTTAATGTGTACCTTATTTTTCTCACCCTACTGCTACACTCGATAATATCTTGTTATTTTCTATACATCCAACCTCTGCTTCTTGGATAGCTACCTTTAATATTCCAGTCATCTGTGCTTTGGTGTCTACCTTTCAAACAAAGCCTCATCATTAGTTTTATTTCTGTCCCAAGATCGAACTCCTTTCTCAAACTGTATCGGCTTATAAATAGACTTAGGATTCCTTGTCACATCTTACAGAAGTGGTGTAAGAGCAAGAGCACCCCAACATATTTGTATGACAAAGTGAACATCTAATTTTCATCCTTGGTGGACTCCCTTCCTTATGCCTGCTAACACAATACGGTCAATTAAACCAACTAAACCTTTCAAAAATCTATAGATTTATTTATAAAGCATCCACTTTTAGAACTTTCTGTTTTAGAACACAGTTCATGCTTGATGGTTGATGGTTGATAACAGCTGTCTCTTTAAAAAAAATCATTGATAATCCTCGAGTTTTTTACTTAGTTTATGTATGTTATATTAGTAAATTTCTGAACATGTAAAGCCTTATAATACAATTTCTGAACGTGTAAAGCCTTATAATACAGTTTCCTAAAAAAAAATAGAAAATAAAAGAAAAGAAAAAATAGAAAAATGGTCAGGAATCATGAGACACAGAAATAGGAACATAAGAGAGGCAAAAATCAAAATTTAGATAATTATAAAGGAGCACTTAGATCAAATATTTTACCAGTTTTGGTCTAAATTTGTGTGTATCATGTTATATAAAGTGCAGAAAAGAGTGTTAGTAACAAATAGGACAACCTCAATATGGTTTTAATGATGCAAAGTACATCTAAACTATAAACTAATGTTACTGGGCGAAGAGAGAATGAAGTGAATATAATAAGTTTTTTTTTAAATAATGATGGCCGGACAAATATGCAAATAAATAATTATTAAAATATCAGTAATTTAAAAGTTACAATCAAATATACTTCCTTTTGTTAAAACTAGAGATTGAGCAAATCCTATCAAATTGTTAGAAATTTTAATGATTTACAAATACACCTACATTACACAATATAGGCCTAAACTGTAAATTAAGATTCATTTCAATAATGCTTTCAGTTTCAATCGACCCCAACCACCCCTCGCCACAAAATACTGGTTAAAATCCAGTCAAATTAAACAATCAAGACTCATATTATTGTTTGGAAATCAAACCAATAAAAATTTAAGTGTCTTTTAGTTATTTTTAAAAGTGTTGATAGAATGAGTTAAGTTTCTAAAAGATCATGTGAAATAAACAAACAGATTAGGCCTAGTTATTTTATATATTTGAGTTTTGCGATATATTGATTTTTGAGAATACATTCTTTTTAAAACACAAACATATTTTCGACTCTTGTAATATGTTCATTCCCATTTTATTAGGCAGTACTACATTTGAATATTTTGACAATTACTTCAGTAACATATTTTTTTTAAATAATAAACTCTTAGTTAAAATCAATTTAAAAACAGATTATGAATTAGCAAGTTGTTATTTGATTCTTAAAACTCGATAGCGCTTAATAACTGATCAGATTACCCAAATCGATTTTAATCAAACTATCGATATACAATATGTAGGCTAGTAGGCATAAATAAACAGTTTTATCGGTGTCTTTAACTGTTGACAGTATTTATTTTTCATGAAACTCAACAAATATCTATCTTAAGGATCATATTAAATAAATTGGGGTCTTTCGCATAGTTGTAGATAATTGAAACCAGTTGGGTAGTAAGAATTAGAAGGCATGTTTATTTAATCATCACTCTGGCAAGTAAACATATACGTAATGGTGGATGACTTTGTATCGTGTATAATGTGTTCCTCTTTCTGTTAAAAAAAAGCCCTAATTTGTGTCATTTATTTTGAGTTTATTTATAATTCTAGTTTTTATTTTCAGTTTTGGAAGAGTTTTACTGTGTTCATTAAAATATCTACAGGATTGTTTGTGAGGTGAATGTTTCAGAAATGAGCATTCGCTGCAACGGTCGAGTCCAAGTTTCCCATAGAGGTGGGGGGAGGGGGTAGTATTGGGCATCTTAGATTTTCTACACCTAACAATTATTATTTATAAAAAATAATGGTCTTCTTCATGCTTATATCTTTTGTCCGACAAAATAATGGTTACAGATTAAAATGTGCTTTTCAAGTAGGCCTAACTAAGTAATTTTTGAATTCATAATGTTATACTTTGTTTATGAGGTTAGAAATTTGACCATCGAATCCATTAAAACACCGAATCCTCGAATCTCAAATACTTGTCAGGGGTCAATGTATTAGAGGATTCGAAGAGTCAACTGGCCCATCTCTATTAAAAACCTATTGCAACTCTATATACATAAGTTCTGCAATAGCTAAGATGGCCATTATATTATTAATTAATAAAACAATAAATAATTAAACATTGGCCTACTTCTAAGAAAGTTATCATTTTGTTTCATTTTTTAATTTATTCTGGAGATTTGTAAAGTACTAACTATCTAATAAATTTCTGGCCTCAATGAACTCAAAAGTTGACATCCTCCAGTAAGTAGATTTGTCATTACACCTTATCCTGAGACACCTCTCATCCAATCCCTACCATGACACCCAACCTCCTTCAAATACATTTTCACATCATCTTCCCATCGACATAATGGCCTAACGAGGTGTTTTCTTTCTTTAAGTTTCAATACTATTATTTTTTTTATATACCTGCTATCACCTAAGCGTGATACACAATCACCTCACTTAAGCTTGCATGTCTTAATTATCCATAATAGTTTTAGGGATGCATACAAATCCTAAAGGTCTTAATTATGTAAGTATATCAAGACTCTTGTCTCTTCATTCTTACTAAGCCCAAACATCTTTCTCAGTACTTTGCTCTCAAAAACACTCAATGTATCTTCTTGGCATAGCTGAGATACCATGCTTCTCATCCGTCCAGAACATAACAGGTAGAATTATAGTTTTATATAGTCTCAATTTAATATTTCAAGACAGAAGACAAGATGACAATTCCTTACAAACTGAACAATACCAAACATTGCCTGCATGAATTCGGTTTTTGACCTTCCCTTAAATTTCTTTGCTCTCTGCTAGCACAGTTCCCAATCTCATCTTTACGTATCCATATTTATTTTTAGACTTATTTCTTTGATGTTGTTTAAACAAAAGTTATACATTCCTTTTGATTTTCTTCGCATTGTCACCCAGAAAATCTACTCTATCTGCATAAGTAAACAATTGATTCACACCATTTAATATCAGAACCCCAGTGTTCTCTTTCTAGGACCTAAGGGTGTGCGTGTGTATTTTCAAGTGAAAAGTTAAATAGTAGAGGGGAGAAATAGGGGTCTGGGAGCTTGGGTTTTATTTTTATTCGAGTCAAACTCGAGCTTAATATTTCAAAATGCTCCCGAGTTCGAGTATATTCATAATTTTAAAATATAATGATTTAAAACTAAAGTAGTATAAAGTAGTATATTTAAAATGTTATCAGTCAAAAAATGCATAAAATATAAATATCACATCTTTAAAATTTGAGATTTGAAAAATATATGAAAACAACGCAATGTCCTTGAAATAAGAATGAGACTCATTTTCATAAATAGTAAATGCTTTTGAAAAAAAAGTTTAAAAACAGAAATATTGGTTTCTAAATTAGGAAAGATTTAAAAAAAGTATAATTCAAGGACAATATATGAACAATCCTCAAATAAAAATATAATAGAAAAAATTATCTAAATGGTTTTAACAATTATATCTTTATATACATTAAAATTACATGAACAATTATTTTTAAAATCTTTATTAAATTGACATTTTAATGAGCTAATATTTCCCAAAAATAGGCTTGCGTAACTTTATTTACCCAATAAGAAAACATAAGAATCACACAGCGTTAGAGATTTGAAAAGATTTATGTTTTGTTTATTATTCCTTATTGTAATAATCTTGCATGATCACATCATCGGTCCAAATTCCATTCCTCTATGCTCATTTGCACATGCGTGTTGTATGGGCTCGTGCTAGAATTTATCCTATTGTGAAGTTTATTTTTATTTAATTTTTAATGCTTACCAAAGTTGATGTTAAACTTTAAAATGAAAATTAATATGGTCAAAATATATTGCTAGTAAACAATATGAAATACTATTCTTTTTATTTAAATGTGGTAAGTTTGAATATTTATTTCAAGGTTAACTAGCACAGGTAAACCAACACATCTATAGTTAAATATTAATTAAATTAATGCTCATTTTGTAGTTGCACATATCAATTACTACACGTTTTTAATATTGTAAGTTCGAAAACATTCAATATAATATATTCTTGATGTTAAATTTTAAAACTAACTAAAATTGTTATTTGATTATTTAGCTATTTTTAATTTAATTGCTTTTTCATGGTAATCTAACTCCAATCAAGGATAATTCAAAATAGATGACAATATTTAAATATTTTACTGGTCAGAAGTAGTTTTAAAGCTCTCTTGCATTGTTAATGTAATAATTGGTATTCATTTTAAAACTTTGTTAAGTTACCAAATGATTCATAAGTGGAAATGACGATATTATCTAAATTAAATAGCCTATGTTTACCATTGCGTTTTAAAAGTTGATTATTATGTACATCAAGTGGAAGTTCAAAAATGACAAGCCTATAAAACTTTCAATCTCTATCACGAGCTTAAATAACAAGCATGGCTGGAAGTTTGAAATCTGAGTACTTGCAGAACCCTAACGAGAAGACATATCCTTGTTTGAAACCATTCTGATTTTAAAATGTGTCATTTATTTTATTTTCCACAAGCATGTTACTTTGAGTCTCCTTCAAACACATTTGAATAAGCATAACCAATGTTTTGAATATTCCAAAATCACCTAAAATACTAAAACAATTTTTGCATTATGATGGGGTTTTTTCTTTATTTTTTTCCAATGCCACCACGGTTTGTCGGCTTGTAATTTCTGGCCTTCTACTGGCGTTGGATCATATAAAACCACTTTCTGAAGTTGGTGCACCATGTAGGTGTAATTACATTATCCCTATGAGATAATATGATGATAATTATTATGATTATGTGGCACCAGTTTAAGTCTTAAACCTTACTTAGCCTAGTTAACCAGACCGTGGTGACCATAGGAGCAATTCCTCTTTCAGGGAAAAATATCCTTGGTACTGTCGTTAATCGAACCCGAAAACTCTAGATTATTATCCAGGATTGCTGACCACTAGACCAAGAATACGGTCTTATTGGAATTATATGCGTTTTTAAATTGGTAAACAGTTGATGAACAGTGTCATCGTATTCACTTTTTTTTTCTCCTGGATGTCTTATACTAAAATTCTGATAAACTTTAGACCCAGTCCTTCTAAATTCACGCTTTTGGCTGTCAATTACTTCAGCTAAATATGGATTCAATCATTACAGAAATATATTTTAGAGATAGATTGCCGCGGGTCAAGTAAGCGGTTAATAAACAAGATGTCACAAGAAAACATAGATTAATTATTGCAACAAAAATACAAATGACTGTCTTGGGTGTGTGCTCCAAACTTATCACGGGCATGGCTTGACTGTCTATTGTCTGCCAAAATATGGGGTGTGCATGCACACGCTTATAGATGGCTTCACTAAGCAACTGCAACTTGTAACAAGAGATAAGAAAATAACAACATTCCCACACTTTCCCTCTAGTTGGTTGTCAAAAGAAAGTGACTATTGCGAATCACCCAGTCTGGCTCATCCCATACATTGCATGTGTTTAACCTTGGTCGTCCATAAAGATGTGAAGTACACAAAGTTATTTGCGTTTGAGTACGTCCCTCACGAAATGGTGACGGAAATTGATGTGCTTGCTTCTTGCATGGATCATCAGTGTCCCTGCCAATTTCGATAAGCTTCTGTTGTTGCAGAAAATAACCATCTCGCCCTATTTGCCAAAACCCATCTCGATGAGGAATCGCTGCAAATAGATGGCTTCCTTAACGCTTTCTGGAAGAGCCCTGTGTTTTGCCTTTCGTCAACAGGGCGCAATTCACTGTGTAACATGAATATGTACCCTGTGTAAGACCACCTGTCTTTGGGACAAGTTCCCCAGTCTCCATCTACAAATCCTTTGAGTGGACCTGGATCTGAGCCATAGGTCAACCCCACGTTGATTGAACCCTTCAGATAGTGTAATACACGCTTGGTAGCCTTCCAGTGATCGGTGCCATAGCACTTGTTAAACTGCCCCAGATTGCTTACTGCAAATGATATGTCAAGTCTTGTAGTCGATGCCAAGTTCGCAAGAGCCCCTACCAGCTCGCAGTACAGAAGCCTTAGATAGTCTTCCAACTGCTCTTTGTTTCTCCTCCGCTTCAAGCTTGTATCTACAAGGGTGTCTACAGGTTTGCATTCGAACATGCAGAATCGCTAAGGCAGATCACGTACTTAGCCATGCTGCTACATCATCACCTGCCCTTCTGTCTGGTTGAACTCTATCCCCAGGCAAGATTTTGCATAGCCTAGATCCTTGACTTTGAAGTGGTTGGCCATTCTCCGATCTAGTTCAGCAATCCCCTTCCTGTCACAGGAAGCGATTAGGATGTCATCAACGAACGTCGCAATTCGTGTAACATTTTCCCCTGGACGAATATGGAAAAAACAAGGGTCTGAGACTGAAGGAGTAGCACCAAGATTTCTCAAGGTTTCATCCAGTTTGATGTGTCAGCTCCTTCCAGCTTATCACAAACCGTAAAGCGATTTCTTCACGAGACGAATCTTGTTTCCTCCTAGTGAATTACTCAAGCATGGTCTTTGCCTTCATTCTGATCTGACTTTGGCCCTCGGAATCAACAACAACCCGAAGATTTTCTTGTTAACTCTTTGGTGCATTCATATAAACCTCTTCTTTCAGCAGTCCTTTCAGTTATGCAGTTTCCACATCAAACAGCGTATTCTTCATTTTATATTGGGCTGCAATGAATGCCATGGTTAGAATGGAACCTATTTGAGCCATTGGAGCGAATGTCTATGTGTAATGAACACCGGGTTGCGGACTAAAACCTTGGGCAAACAAGAGTGCTTTTTTTCTCTCATGCTCGCCATCTGATAGGAACTTATTCCTTAGAACGATTCGGCTGCCGACGACTTTGTGACCTCTAGGACGCTCAACGAGTATCCAAGTCCTGTTCCTCACGATGGATTTCATCCCAATGGCAATAGCTTGACTCCATTCGTCTGCATTGCGACCGCACACCGCCTCTTTCTTAAGTATCTTTAATAGAAACTCCTTCTCCGCTTCTTGGCGTTCTCAGCCGAACTTGAAATGAGTTGGTACTGCTTTTTAGTTCTTCCCTTCGAACATGACCTGACCTTTCTTGGCTGTTCGCAACCCCTTGTAGTATGATTGATTTCCTGATGCACGTCTGAAGGAAGACACGTCCGACACTTCATCGGTCCATTTCTCGTACGGTGTCCGACCGTCCAAGCTTTTTGTTGGTGAGCAATTTTGTAGGTAATTTGCAGTATTAACTGCCTCAGCCCAAAAGGAATTGGGCAAATTCGCTTCCATCAGAAGGCATCTAGTGACGTCAAGAAAAGAGCGATTCTTTCTTTCCGCCGTGCCATTTTGCACCGGGTAGTATGGAACTATCACCCTCCTAGTGATCTCTCACCTTTTCAAGTACTCATCAAACTCTTTATTAGTATATTCTCCGCCATGTCAGACTGCAAGTACTAACAATTTTTCCCCTTTTGGTTCTCGGCAAGGGTTATGTACTCAAAAGTGGCCTTAAGTACTACAGCCTTTGACCTTAAGAATCTAATCTCGCACCATCTGATGCTATCGTCGATATATTTGACAAAATACTTTACTCCTCCCATGGGTGCTGTCCTCATGGATCCGCATACATCTGAGTGTATCACATCCAAGAAACATGTGTAACGGTTCGATTTGCTAGGAAACGGGACGCTGGTAATTTTTTTTCTCCCGTCTGCAAATGTCACAATTCAAATTGTTGAATCTGCCATCACAATACCGTCACGACATCTTTACGAACACTGTCAGCAATGTCCTT
This sequence comes from Timema shepardi, assembly GCA_902151425.1. Lineage (NCBI taxonomy): Eukaryota > Metazoa > Arthropoda > Insecta > Phasmatodea > Timematidae > Timema > Timema shepardi. The sequence continues at coordinate 7,019 of CABFVX010008827.1, read as the reverse complement.
CGCATTAGTGTGACCCAGGCGTCTGTGTAACCATTCGAACACAACTTTACTTTCTTTCGAAACTGAAGTAACACTGCACGCATTCTGTTTGAACTCACGCATGTAGTGCAAATCGTTGACTCTGACAGCACTTATTACTGTATTCCTATTCGAGTCTTATATGATGGCACCATCTTTTTGAAACCAAACACTGAATTTGCGATCCGTTATCTTAATTACTGACTGACAACAGGTTTGTTCTCAAGCCTGGTACATACATTGCTTTGTCTAGCGTCACATTCCTTTTGCCACCGAATACATTCGCTACAAACTGTGTTTTGCCTATGTCCGCCGTGTTGGCTGTCACACTGTTCGCGAGGTTTAGCGCACCGTACCCAAAGTCATAAATTTCGCGAAAAAGTTATGTCTAATTGCACAAGTGCGTTGTCGCGCCGCTTTCCAGTCACCACTCCCAGTTTGGATTGTTCGACTTGGCATGCTGAAACATTTAAATAAATGTTATCAGCACATTTCGCAGTTTCCTTTTTATCCTTGCTTCGACACTTTTTCGCCTTATGCCCAGACTTTCGGCACGTATAACATCGTATCATGTACCCGCCTCTCTGTTTTGTCGCCATCACTTTTGTTCACTTCGGGTTTGTCTCTCCGATCGGGCCCGCCGCCGTTTTTCTTTGCAAACATAGCACCCGATGAGGCGTTTCGCGCATCACTCTTATGAGCATCACTCTTATGAGCATCACTTTAGTTTATTATTTTTATATGGAGTGCGTCCGGCGTCGCCAATTCATCATGCGATTCAATGGTGGACCGAACATTTTCAAAACTTGCTGGTAAGTTATGGAGTAATAAAATCGTCAACAAGTCTTGGTTGATCGCAACTTCCATGTCGCTGAACTTTTATACCGAATTGATAAATGTTTTGAATTGCACACGCACATCACTAGCGTCCGCCATTTTCTGTAGCGTCAACCTCTTCAAATGATTGCCTTTCTTGCGGTGCCTTTGGATTTTTATGTATCTTCCAATTTCCGCCACATTTCACTCGATGTTTCACAATTTCTTACTTTCTTGAGTTTGTTCAAGGAGGTCGAAAAAACTATGTCTGACCGCACCTTCATATCATTGCGCAACCATTCTTGCACGTTGGCTTCATTGGCGCGATCGTTCGTCAACTTAAGTTTTAATGCGCCACCATTCACGAACTCTTATAAATCGGCTTTAATATACATGGCCTGCATTTGCAATTTCTACATATCATAATCTCTTTTCCTAGAAGTTCAATCCTTTATACATTCGCGGTGTTCGTGGCGTTGATCTCAGAACTCTCTCGCACGTCTATTTTTATTTTATGTTATATTACTTTTTGGCACGACACTCGTGAATTGGGCCCATAACCTGTTGGGGTAAGATTGCTACGGTCAAGTGGACGGTATATAAACAGGATGACACAAGAAAACATACATTAATTAGTGTAACAAAAATATAAATGACGTCTTGGGTGTGTGACGTGCGTTCCAAATTTAAAATATGTATGGCTTCACTAAACCACCACAACGTATAACAAGCTATAAGAGACTACCAACATTCCAACTGTATATTTGACAAGACTTTGTAAATTATTAGTAAGCAGGCTGTAAGAAATAGTTCCTCATCACTACCAACCCAGGAAAAAAGGATTTACATGTGTTTTAAATAACATGTTAGCAAAAGTTAAGGTCGGGTACACAAAATAACGTCCGAGACGAACACACAATCTACAAATATACTTAGTGGGCTAGTTAACACAAAAAGGTTAACGTGAGCACAAAACGACGCGGTCGGTTTTGAATGAAAAAGACAACTGAAAAAGTGAGAATGCGTGATTGGCGAACTCTTGAAACTCGCGATACTGCAGCTCCTTTCTTGATTGGTACACTGGTTGGATCGTGCATCTTAGTCATTAACTTTAACACTTCCCCTCTCCCTCGAAACAACTGAAAACTCATCGGGTGCCCTGATCAGTCCCAGGAGATCGACAAAGTGCCCGTGCGTTGATTTCGTCAAAGCCTTGGTTAATACATCGGCCGGAATCTCCTCCGATTCCACATGTCTCAGCACCATTTGACCCGACTCAACAGTCTCTCGTAAAAAGTGGTGACGAATGTCAATGTTTTTGCTTATTGCATGGAAGGTAGGATTAGTTGCCAGCCTCTGCACCCAAACGTTGTCATTGATCAGTTTAAGTGGTCCAAATTTCTATTTTCCAAGCTCGAGCAGGAAATGCTGAAGGCGCACGGCTTCCTTGGCTGCTTCACTCATGGCCATGTATTCGGCCTCCTTGGTAGATAACGCGACCGCCTGTTGCTTCCTCGAATCCCTGGCAATTGCACCTGCATTCGTGACGAAAACATATCCTTTAAAGGAAATCCGGTCCTCAAGTGATCCTCCCCATTCGGCACCTACGTAGTCTGTCAACGAGCTTTCCTCACGCTTGTATGAGATTACCTGGTCAGCAGTACCCTTGAGGTACCGAAGTACTCTCTTTGCTGCGCCCCAATAAGTACTGTTGAAACAGTCATTAAAGTGACTTAACACACTTGTTGCATGAGCTATGTCCGGGCGTGTGGCCACTGACAAATACAGCAAGTAACCAATTAGTTCTCGGTATGGGGGTTTCTCACAATCTGAAGTTGACCATGCCTCACCCTTTGCCAACTTCGTCCCGACGTCTAGTGGGGTTGAAACAGCCTTGCAATCCGACATACCTAAGCGTTGAAGGATGTCTTTTATGTACGTCTTTTGACTTACAAATATACCATCGCGGTTTCTGGATAAATCCATCACCAAACAGCGCTTCAGGTCACCCACATCCTTCATCTCAAAACATATTTCCAAGTCTGTCTTTGAAACGGGTGGTTTCTTCGGGGTCACGGCATATTATCAGAATGTCGGCATAGATGATGATCTCTTCGTTCCAATGCCTTATATAAACACACGGGTCCCTATTGTTGGGTTTCAGGCCCATGGTACACAACTCTCTATCTAGACATCTGTTCCAGGCACGACCAACTGGTTTTAGCCCGTACAGAGCCTTATTTACGTATCAGACCCTGTTACCTGCTGCTAACTTGTCTAGTGTGGCCCTCGCCCTACTGACGGTCTGATCCTTGCGTCATTTCTTGCTTATTGTGTGCTCTAGGACTTCTTCAAACCGATCTGATACCGCCATATATATTTCCCTATCCAATTTCCCATTCAAATACGCTGTTTTCACATCATACTGACGTATGTACATATTGTTATGGGCTTAAAATGCAACAACCAACCTTATTGAATCTAGGCGTGCGACTAGCGCGTACGTCTCATGAAAATCCCTGACGTAATGTTGTGCATATCCCTTTGCCACTATCCTGGCTTTGCGCTTCTACAGAACGCCGTTGGTCTCGTACTTATTTAGTAGCACGAAATGACTGTCGATCACCCTCGATGCTTTTTACCTGTCCACCATGGACATCATCCATTCAGTTGAATCCTTGCTTGTCATTTCTTGGGCGACTGTAACTTCACTCAGAAAAACGAAGTCGTCCTTGACGACATTATTTGCCATTGCATAGACTCTGGGTGGTCTTCCGGGACGTCCGGTCTGCAATACCCTTGACCTTTCTGGACCTCTTTTTACAGCGTTCAGTGGTTCATCTGGGGGAAAACCCTCAGCGTCTTTGTACTCGCTGTGACGTGCCTCAAGTAATGGCTCTTCTATTGGATGATGCGATTCTTGACCGTTAGAGAGGTTGATCATGACGTGTTGCTCTTCATTCTCCATGGCGTTAACATCTACTGACAAACTTGACAAATTTGGGGACTTGTCGCCCTGCGATAAGAGCTCCTCCCAACTCTTCAATGACTGGATCGGAGTCCTGTCCATTAAAATCGCATCTCTGAATACCTCGCTCTTCCTCTGCTCTGGTAGCCACACCCTGTACGCCTTTGACTCTGAGCTATAACCCACGAAGATGCCTTTCTTAGATCGTACTTCCAGCCTTCCCCTGGCTTGGCGTTCTGTCCATGACGAAGACTTCGCTCCCAAAGATCCTAAAGCTGGACACGTCCGGTGGTTTCCCGAATCAAACCTCGTACGGCGTTCTTCCTTTTAGTTTTCTTGTTGGTGACCTATTGCGTATGAGGTTTGCGGTGTTGATGACCTCTGCCCAAAAAGTCGGTGGCAGTCCGGATTGAATTAAAAGGCAGCGTGCCATCTCTATCAGTTTCCTGTTTCTCCTCTCAGCAACTCACTTTTGCTGTGGGTTGTAAGGTACGGTCAAACTACTCAAGATGCCGTGTTTATATAGCAGTTCGTCAAACTATTTGTTGACATATTCGCGTCCGTTATCCGATTGTAAACACTTCACCGCCTTTCCCTGTTGGGTACTCACGAGTGCCCTGAAACTATCAAACTCGTCCATCACTTGGTTATTCTGCTCGATGAACCTCACCTCACGCCATCCTGAAGAATCGTGTATGAAAGTAGCAAAATAGAGCTTTTTTCCGTGTGAAGCGACTCGCATTAGACCACAGATGTCAGAATGTATGAGCTCGCCCAGTACCGACACACTCTCCGAAACCTTGGAGGCAAACACTGAATTGAAAATCTTTGTTGATTTCCTCGACGTTGATTCCTCGAATCGATCCCTTCTTGATAGCCTCACGGAGTGATTTAACATTAAGATGTCTCATGCGAGCATGCCAATCCTCAATAGAATTCTTCCTTGGAGTAATAGCGGCGTCATCCCTGGTCTGTCAACTCTGAGAAATAATATAGTCCGTTTTCCCGTTTCGCGATAAGCAGCACGCTGTCATCCTGATCGATAATCTCGGCCTTCGTCTTACTAAAAATCTCTTTGTGTCCTTTGTCGGTAACTTTCCCGACCAAAATGAGGTTAGCACGTAGGTCCGATACATACAATGTGTCTTTGAATTCGATCACCTTTTTATTACTGCTCGCGCTCGTCCCGATTACTTCGATATCCGTGCAGGTTCCGTACGCGAGTTTTAGCTTTCTGTGATCGAAGTTCCGACTGATCTATGCAAACGACTCGATATTCCCACACATTGGAGACGTGCATCCACTTTCGAAACACCAGCTAACGCGATCCGCATTATTTCCGATTCGAAATGCGCCGTTATTGGACATGTCTGCCGCGGCTAGGAACACGCTTTCGACGTTTTTCGTGGATTCTTCATTCGACTTCCTTGTCTTCTGACAGTTTTTCGCCCGGTTGCACTCAAAACACTTCATTTTTTAGTCTTTTTTCGCACCATAGTCTTTGTCGAATTTCTCCCATCTATGCTTTTCTCGTGTATTATTTCCACCCAACTTTCCCGCGTACATCGCGTTTTGTGCTGAATTCCGGCTCGTTTCCTTGCGCGCGTTGTACTCCTCCGCTACTTTGATTCGAAGCATCTCCAGATGCATTAATGCGTCACGTAATGACATGGTGCAATGAAAGTTTTCGTAGCTCTCCGGTATGCTGCGCAAAAACATTACTGCCAACAGCTCTTAATTAATGTCAACTTCAAGTTCTGCCAACCTATCCACCGTGTCGAAAAAACACCGAGTGTGTTCGTGCATGTCGCCGCCATCTTGTAATTTCAAGGACATCAAATTATTCACCAAAGCAGTCTGCTGTGCCGGTATATTCCCTCTAATTTTTCCCATATTGCCTGTGAGATCTCGCAGCCCTTAGTCTGTTTAATTTCCCACGGGTTCATGGCGAGCACTATGTCAGATTGTGCCTTCAGGTCGGCTTCTCTCCACCATCGTTCGGCTTCAATCGTCACTGGCTCGGCTGCAGCCGCTTCCAGCTTCACGATTGTCTCGCTCACATAGCCCCATGCATAATTCTTTATGAGAACTGCACACATCTGTAACTTCCATGTTTCGTAATTTTCTTTATTTAAAACTTCAAACTTTACGCCAGTTATGTCCATCTTCGCAGCGTACTAAAGAGTTTTCGAGACTCAATATGGCGCAATGTCCGTTAAAGTTACTTGCTTCGCGATTTTTGATTGGTCACATGAAAATTATCGCGATGAGTACTGGGCCCATAACGTGTTAGCAAAGGCTAAGGTATGGTACACAAAATTAACGTCCGAGATGAACACAAAATCTACAAATACACTTAGTGGGCTAATTAACACAAAAAGGTTAACGTGAGCACAAAACGACGCGGTTGGCTTTGAATGAAAAAGACAACTGAAAAAGTGAGAGTGCGTGATTGACTAACTCTTGATACTCGCGCTACTGCAGCGCCTTTCAATATTGGTACACTGGTTGGATCGTGAATATTAGTCAGTGACTCCAACATAACATTAAAGAAATAATATTATAATCTATTGACTAAACATGTGTTTTGTGATTAGTTAACAGGTCATCTTGGGAGCAGCTTATTAGTCTCTATCCTTACCTCGTTGAGTGCACAACAACAACTTCCTCCCAAGTGTCTCGTTCTTTGCGAGAGGCACTGCTCCAATACTGTGATCTACTCAAATCACCTACAAGCTATTTGAATGGAGTATGAGCTGCACAAACAGCATCATCCAACAAAACTGTTTTAATATTTATTTTAGCTCTTTACCATCTTGGGTAGTTTTTTCTGCATGCATGCCATTGTATTATTTTAAGAGGCTTCTTCATCCAAAATATATTTTGAAATTGTTTAACTAACTTTTTGTTACTTAGATTGTAATTAATTATAAATATGTACAAAATTAGAAATTTTATTTTGTCATTTTATCAAATATTTTTGTTATTGTTAAAATTACTCTTCATATTACTTAAGTAATTGAGACAAGTTAGTTTTTATTGGTTTTTTTTTTAGAAACTATATGAATTTATCTCTCATGTATAAACTATGCAATCATGTTTTAAGATAACATTTTACAATTGTTTTGCTGCATTTTTGTTATTGTTAAATTTACTCTTCATATTACTTAAGTAATTGAGACAAGTTAGTTTTTATTGGTTTTTTTAGAAACTATAT
>CABFVX010008826.1:8132-21663 GCA_902151425.1 Timema shepardi | reverse complement strand
TAATGTTTTTATTCTATTAAAAAGGCTCACAACAATAAAAATAATAAAATAAAATAAAATATTATCACTCTTGCACAGCCTTAAATGGGTTTGGCAAATATTTGAAGGTTTATTAGGTTAGGTTAGGTCAGATCAGGTCAACAGCCCGGGCTACAATTCGTAAGTGGCTCTAAAATGTGGGGTTGCAATTCAATGGTCTCTTTAGAATTAATTAAACAAATAGCTGAAACTATTGTTAATGCATTTTAGTGGGGATAGTCCCTCAGAGATATCATATTCTGAACATTGAAAATGACACCTGGACACGGGAATCGAACCCGGGACCTTAGGCTTAGTACGCCAATTCTCTTACCACTGAGCTATCCAGGATTCGTCCCGATGGTCATTCTTCACTCATAGCTTAAGGTAGAGTCTAAGATGGACGTGCGGAAGTCGTCAGCTTATAAACATGTGAATATCTAAGATCTCAGCCATCAGACAACGCAGCCATTAGCGACTCGGTAGTTGGCATTTTGGCAGCCATTCGACAATTATATATATATATATAATTGTACAGGATTTGGACATTCATCTTAGACTCTGCTTTAAACTATGAGTGAAGAATGACCCTGGGCACGGGACGAATCCTGGATAGCTCAGTGGTAAGAGCATTGGCGTACTAAGCCGAAGGTCCCGGGTTCGATTCCCGTGTCCAGGTGTCATTTTTCAATTTTCAGAATATGGTATCTTTAGAGGTAAGCAACTCGTGCCGCCGCAACTCACCTACAACCGTTCCAAGACATGTTGTAACACTCGTAGTGTCATCGGTTTGGATTTGTGCACTAATCGCAAAGCCACTTGGTCAGGGGTTAAACGGGCAGAATCGCGTGCCAATAGTTCACGCGTCCTTAAAGATTATTTCTTCTCTACACAGCGTCTTAATTCCCTTACGGTCTATTCGCATACTTACACAAGTTAGTTATGGACGTAAACAGTAACATTTTAGAGGAAATGTACCCGTACATTCCTGGAGGGAGAATTTAAATACCATTTAGGGAAAACCATCCCCAACACACTGACCTCCATGTCACCTACAAACCATATTATATAAGACAGACGCATTTGTCCAAGTGAAGTGCTTTCACAGAAAAATCCACCTTGTTACGTTCATTTTTATAACTTATTTTCGGCCATTAATATATTGAAAGTATAGGGTGGTTGCGTTGTGAATCCCTTAATATTTAATATATCGTGAATTATGCCTTACACCGTTGATATAATGGGAGGAATGGTATATTTAACACTACACTTGATTAAGTAAATTAAAATGGCAGTATATCTTGAATGCTTGACAAATAGTATTAGTACTGTATTATAAATAAAGTCCTCCTCGAGTGTCACAAGGTTCGCCCGAGTCGTACCGGATTTTTAAACAACAGTGTCCTGTTTGCTTGGTCCAACCCTACTTAATACCTCGGTTGGACCGCTATTTACTCGTCATTACCTTCCCACCCTGTGCTGCACTATTGTGTTTTGGTCGAGGCTGATTTCAAAAATCCACCCCCACAACGATTATTAAGTCTCTAGGATTCGTTTAAGGGGTCTTGAGGAGCCCCAGACTTCCTAGAAGCACATTTTGAGAAACTCTGCATTAGACTATGGGATTACCGAAGCTGGTCTCAAGCTAATTTAGTCTACAGTCTTAATTTTCATAGGACAGTTAAAAAGTTATTAGATCTTCTTTCACTGTTTGATGCCTCAAGTCATGTGATCTTCAGCCGTTACCTTTGATAGACTGATATTATCAATATCTATGAAATAGCATTAATAATATAGTAAAATGTTATCATCGTTGACTGCAAAACAAGTTTGTATTTTTAAAATTTGAATTTAATTGGCCTCTGACGAGAAGGTTAGGGCTCGTACTCTGACTGGATGTACTTAGAGTGTTTTTCCCTTAATGGTTTTTCGCCTCACTTCGACGTCCATGCGAGTACGTTTCCTCTAAAATTATACCCTATCCATAGATATCACACTAGCTTAATTAGTAGTCTACAAATGCGTGCAGCTCAAATAGGTAGTGAGACTTGATAAAAAAAAAGAATGACGCAATGCCCTCTTTGTCTACCTTTCCAGCATCCCTTCTCGTATACACTTCCTTTCAATCCTCCCCCTTCCCCCGTGGTCCAACTGTCACCCCCTCCCCTCTATGCCGTGGTTTATGCCTCTGCAGAGCGCTGGCTGTGTTCCAGTTTTACCTCCTCCGAGGAAGAGAACAATCGATATCTGTAATTGGGTAATGCCGCTTTATTCCCTTACTTCACCCCCTCCCCCAACCCTTAGTTGCCCCTACAGGGTTTTTAATAAATTCCAACTGTCCCCCGTGTAGTTTAAATAAGATCATTGACGATCAATTATAGTTCTAGGTCATTGATCGGAGCTAGAACGCTGGGGTTACAAACTAATCGAAACCATGATTGAAAGAGATTATGTTCGTATCCCTGTGGGGTCGAATATTCAATCTGCACGTTGTGTAGGTCGATAGGGATTCGGAGTTCACTAAAACAGCAATCATATACTAATCTAGTCACTGCTCACACATTTGTTAATCTAGTGTTGTTATTTTATAAAAGTTTGTTTAAGAATAAATAAGACTCTTTCTAAAACTAATTAAATTTAATTTACTAAACGCTGTTTTAAAGACAATTGAAACAATAATGAATTACATTTTGTAATTTGGAGGTCCTATTTGACTTCTTAGCCTAACGAATTAAAGAGAAACCTTGAGATAATAATAGTCTTCGTTAAAAATAAAAATCGTTGACTTAGCTAAATATCTCGCGGGAGCACGAATGGGGAGAATGATTGATCTTGCTTGATACGAGGTGCGGACTTGGTTCTGATCCGAAAGAGATAAAAAATGTTTGCGATGAGATTTACTAATGACTTGCTGTAAAGGATAGAAATGAGGACAATAACTAACAGCGATATTCGGCTGTATCTGCTTGGAGAGACGATGGTAAAACTTCTTGGGAAAAGCACCCTCGGGTACGCCTGACTGGGGTTTTAACCCATCAACAACGTCAAAGTGTAATACGAGGGTAATGCCTTAGAACCAATCGGCCTCCGCTGCGTGTTTAGGGGACTACCTGGTTCCACCTCTACTGCGTGAAGTTTAAATATTGGGCTTCCCTGAGAAATTTGACAACCTCTGAAGGACACTAGAAACGTGTCAAACCATATTTTTTGTTTGAAAAATTTACCGCATAATTAATCTTAATTTTTCCCATCGATAATTTATTTTTTGGAACAAGATATATCTCTTTAAATTGGACGAATACAATCATATATATACAACCCGAATTTTAAAGTTTCCACTTCAGTTTAATTTATCCTAAGGAAGTGAACACAGGAAAAAAAAATATCATATGTGTTTCAATGAAGCAATAACCGCGAATTCTCTCACAATCACATATCGACCACAGAGCTTGGTGGTTAAATGTGTCACCAACGTCGGATCTGGTGTAGACAGGATATTTTAATACTTCACTATTATAATCAAAGCCATTACCTTTCCATGAGATTTGATGATATGAAAATTGTACCGAAAAACATATTCATTTAATCGTAAATATTAATTTGGATGTATTTTCAGTTTATTATCATATCACTATGATAATTAAAATAATTTTAGGTTGGATTTTTTCCTCAACCCCATCACACTATTTGATGACACCTACTTAGAACGTTACTTCTGAAAATGTAGCTGAACAGTTTCACTCGCCATCACCTCAAAGATTGCGCGCACGGCCGAGTCTAACTGAACTCACTGACACGTCTTGTTGCTCACATGATGTCGCGGTACTGATCTCCAAGTGTGATGGACGTAACAAGAGTTGCTTATGTTTCCTAACAGAACTCCAGTTGATAACTCTTATCGGAGCTCTTGAGACGCATTGCACACGTCCACAGATCCTCCCATTTCACGGCTGCTTAGCCGGGACTTTATATACACACGACCACGCAGAATGTTCCATGGCAAAACTGTTGCACTAGTCTCACACCGATTATTCTGTATTTCGACAGGTCCAGCATGCCCTATCAACAGATTCCTGCAACTACATCTGCTTTCCTTGTTGATGCTATCCGTAATCTGTATTTGTCCTTTTTGCTTTCTTCATAATGTGACCCTCCCATTTGGCCTGTCTTCATAGCGTCACTCGCAGGAATCGTTATATGTTCATTGACTCCCCCTACATTCTTCATAATGTGATCCTCCCATTTGGCCTGTCTTCATAGCGTCACTCGCAGGAACGCTATATGTTCATTGACTCCCCCTACATTCTTCATTAGTTACCTGACCTGTTTACTTTTTCCTCTCTATAATCATCTTCAGCACCACATCTCAAATTATTACTAGTAAAGTACATTAAACTGCACCAAGATGCGATGTTTGGTTCAAGATGTATTACCCACCAAAGTTAAGAGCCCATCTCACCCCACGGATAGCGCCTAAGAAGGGTTTGGTTAGTTAAATATTTGTATCGTGTCAAAATAAAGTTGGAAGGTGTCAACATATTTCTATAGGATTAGAAAATAAAAATCTTAAAGTTCAAGGTAGACTGATTGGTAAGTTTTATAGATCTAATCTTTCTCAAACAAATATACTATTTTATTCTGAAAATTTAAAAATGACACCTAGAAATGGGAATCGAACCCGGGATCTCTGGCTTATTACGGGTTTGATTCCCGTGTCCAGGTGTCATTTTCCAATTTTCATAATATGATATTTAGATTGAGTAATCCTCACTAAAAAGCATAAATAACAGCTTTGGCTATTTGATTCTTTTAAATATACTATTTGCTTTAACACGTCACAAACCCGCATAGGTTTCCTCATGACCCAAAACAGTGGTTTCCAACCTTTTACAGAGTTTTACCCCAATTCTTGTCTTTGAGACCATTGAAACCCCTTGGAAACCTACAAATGTTCATATAGCCTATTATTTTTAAAATTATTACTTTCACTGAATCTTACCACCAAACCGGGCTATCCGTATTTAATTACATTTGTGGGGTAGGTATAATTGAGAGGAAATGTAACCATATTTGTGGTTTGGGAGAAGGGGAAAACTGTTGGTGAAAAATTACCCGTGGTCTTAATTTGAACACTGACCTCATCACCAACAAACCAAACGAGCTTGAAGTTAAGCCCACGTGCTTGATTTAATTATTAAAAAAGGCTTTTATGTAATGTTCATACGAATGTGACTTAGATGTCTCCAAAGAGAATCATCGAGCCAATCGGGTATTTCGGAAGCCACTCGCATCAACACTAGACTTGTCAGCAAGCAACTAGAGTTGGGTGAGGTAAGCAAAAATAACCAAATCAGTAATGTGACAGTTTTTATCATTATAATCGCAGACATTCTATTTGAATTTATACCTCTCAATAATAATTGTAATCGCTTTAAAAAGAAAACAAAAAGCTATAACCTCACTAAGAATTGCGACCTCACCCGAAACATACCGCGATAGCCAGGTTGAAAACCACTGGTCTAAGGCGTCACTCTCGCAATAGACTGGATTTCCGACGGCGCGGCGGTTAGATCGAAGTTAGTATATCTGTTGGGTGTACTTTCTTACATCCAGCCTGTGGCCTGGTTATTTATTTGAGCCATATATGTTCCACTAGAGGCTTGCTAGGCTTGTCCTAGCTTCATATGCCTTATAATCTAACGTAAGACTAGGACCGGCACAACATCCATTCCTCGGCCATTAATTTATCAATGTGAAAGGGTAAACCCATATTTCACTATTGATAATAACATTTTGCCATTCCGGGAATCTAACCTGGGACTCCTAACTCAGTAGGTAGACACGCAACCGACTGAGCTAAGGTGCCAGATAGTTGGGTGTACTGAGGATGTGTTCCCTTAAACTTTCTCCGCACAACTGTCGGTACATTTCTTGAAACTATACCTTCCTCATGCTTGATGGGAACAGGGTCACAACAGGTGATTCATTTTGTCGCTTAGAAGATTCTGAATTGACATTCCCATTAGAAATAGTGCGGGGTGCGGATATCTCCCTGTAAGTGTACGGCAAGTTGCATTGACCGCTCACCCGTTAGTACCCCTTCCCTCCCTCCCTTTCATTTCTCAACAATAAAACACCGGCAGCAAGCGGGCTCGTTTATTGCCTCCCTCTCGGCGCTGTTAATACCGGCTAGCGTCAAGAGTTTATCCTCGAGATAAACACCTGTTTATCGCCCGAGGCTCGTCCTTTATCGAACGACCTGAGTCTTCGTGCTATGGCTGGTTTATTAATGGGGGGTTCTTAAACTACGGTGTTTTATTGTGTATCGGCCATCTCTTAAACCGCTTCACTGTTTTAATGTTACTTTCTTCGGACGAAACATTTGATTTAAATGTGTTTACAATCTCGCGTTCCGGTGTAAACTCGTACAGTGTGCTCTGTCCCCAAGTCTAGTCTGGTGATCTTTCGTTCTCTCACACTTGCCATAGTCTCAGATGCTGACCAACTTTAACTGGAGGAGAAAGAAGGGCTAGAATATAGGTTGGGGTAGAAAATTTATATTTTAGCTCCACTCGAAAGCACAAAAGAGTGATGCTTAGAAACATTTAATAGTATGGATGTACGATGGGGACAGCGGCGTTTATCAACCCCTCCGGGCATAGTGAGGTTGATTTTTACTGTTTTTATTGTTTTTCATTCCTCATCCACCCAAATTTCGGATACACTTATTCTAAATATCTACCTTCCTCGTTTTTACCTCGTTGGTGTAAATATGAGGGTATCTCGGATAAGTATTGAGATGTGTAAAACTGAATTATTTATAACTTAATGGTGTACTTTAGTGTAATGAATTTTATTAAATTGTCTTACTAAAACTATATAAATTGCAATATGATTTATAGTTGTTAAAAAGGTTGAATATAGATTATTATTATTATTAGCACCGCGTCTTACTACCCGTTTAGGTTGTACGCACTTACGCTAATGTGTAATGGTAGACTGATTGTGAGATGAAATGGAGGACCTACAGTTTAACGTGGAATCCGAACCACGGTGGAGTCTTGTTATTCCACACATTCACAAGTTGTAATTAATGCACGTCTTTTCAGAGGTGAAGGAAAGGTTTGGAAATCAGATACATCTGTAACGGGACCAAGAATTGAACCCCGAACCCCCATCACAGAAGTCTTACACCTTACCCCTAGACCGCCAGGTCACCCATTACAGATTCATACTTTGGAAAGTTTATATAAATAGAAATATTTTATTTAATGAAACACAAACGTATATATAGCTCAGATATGCATTATGATGATACCGTATTTGCGATGAGAATGTGGACCCGTGCATGTCCCATGGTTGGGCAGCAATTATGTCGATACCGTTGTTACGTTAATACGTCCCAAGGTTAGGATACCAGTTGTCTTACTGCGCACTTTCTATCACACGGTTATGTGATGATCCGATGATATGCTTAGCCTACTGTAGGATTACTTATTTTATTTTATAATGGTTGAAATTAGTAAATTTCAATGTTAAATAGGATTTATTTAATTAATTACACTTTTAATATTTTAGATTCAACATAAAGTGACTTAGTTCTTACAACCAACTGGCGTGGAGAGTCAGAAGCAGAGTTCGAGTTCGAGTTAGCTAGCTATGCACAGAAGCTGCTCCAGCCCCTTATATATGACCTACTCCTTGCTTCTTGGACCCCTTGTCTTTAGTGTTAAAACCAACCAATAGAAGAGTTATTGGCAGTATTGATGTTGTGAAGGCTAGCTTCCAATTGGGTAAAAGGTGGCAAACTCATCACCAAAGTTTTAAATAGAACAGAAGAAGTTTTAAAACTGATAGAGGTATAGGCCTAAAACGTAATATATTTGAATTTACTTCTGAAAATGCTTTATAGTCTTGAAACTAGGTAGAATAAATAATAATAATTAGTGAAAGTGGTATTAACAATGAACATATAAATTGAATTTAGAATCTTGTACTGAAATTAAAATCGTTCAAATTGGTTTGGTCATCCATGGATGAAGTATTAAAAGGAAAATTTACATACAGTTATTTAAAGAAAAATACACTTCATCCATGACTTTTTAAATAAACGAGGAAAATTTACGTACAGTTCTTTAAATAAACATATACTTCATCCATGAATTTTCAAATAAATGAGAGGGCCCAAAACAATATCATTACAAAATATATATATAGATAATTTTTATTGTTAGTTATTTTATTAATTATGTAATATAAGCTTATCTTATTATATATATATATCTATACTGTATATATATATATATATATGAGTTATATAATAATAAGATAGGCTTATATTTCATAATTAATAAAATAACTAACAATAAAAATTATCTATCTATCTATATATATATTTTGTAATGATACTGTTTTGGGCCCTCTCATTTATTTGAAAAGTCATGGATGAAGTATATGTTTATTTAAAGAACTGTACATAAATTTTTCTTTTAATACTTCATCCATGGATGACCAGGCAAATTTGAACGATTTTAATTTCATTACAAGATTCTAAATTCAATTTATATCTTCATTATTAATACCGCTATCATTAATAATTATTATTTATTTTTACTCAGTTTCAAGCCTATACCTACATACAATAATTAACGTAGTTCACCTTTCTTGACTCATGAATAATGTACCAAAGTTTCTCGGTGCTTCCTTGATTGAAGAATATCAAGTTTCAATTCCAGGGCTTGCGCTAACACTGTATGAGGGGTGTAGGTAGGTAATGTACAGGTGTAGNGGGGGGGGGGGGGGAGAAGAGAACAGTAGGTGTATGTTCGTCACACACCGCTGCCCCTGCCTTGATCATGATACTCCCCACACTGGCGTAGACATCTGTCGCAGGTCATCCGGGTCTCTTTGGCGCGCGGTTAGCGTTTGTGACTTACTTGATTGGCACCGGTGGGTAGATTTCGTGCTCATATAGTTTGATTTGCCGGTATAGGAGAAGTTGGGATTCGAACTATGATTTGGTGTTCTGAAGGGTTTTTTTTTCTTTCTAAACGGTTTCCCATCTTGTCTTCACGTGAATACGGGTATATTTCTTTTAAAATCTTGACTTCATCATCCCCTCCCAGGGCCGAATCAAACACTTTAGGGACTGAGGACCACTTGCAAAATGTGGGGACCCACGATCTTTTTTAAAATTTGTAATAAGAAAAAGTATATTTAAAGCTAAAAAATAAGAGCATAAAATGCAATTAAAATAGGTTTAAAAAGTTAGTACCTATAAGAAACGTTCATTTTATTTAATCTAAAAATATTTATCGGTTCTCATTCTCGTTCCGGCTATAATTTAATTTATTTTAAAGATTTCTGTATCGGTTCGAGTTATTTAAAATTAACTCTTAATTTCAGTTGCTGGTTTTGGTTCGACCCTCGGAGCGGGAGGCAGTGTTCGGCTCTGCTCGTTGGAATGAAAGAGTTAATAATCTACTTATCTCTTTGTTGCACTTTCCACGAACTACTTTATATATTCTATACATTATAAATGTTAAATATAATAGTTGTTGTAATAATAATGTTTGCATGGTTTTCTAGGGGACTTCTCAAGCCTAGTGTCTGGGGCCATGGCCCCTGTTACCACACCTACCCCCTTAATCTGCCCATACCCCTTTTCCATTAGTTTAATTAGAATGCCTATTATCCGGGGGTAGTAAACCATGGTGGGGGAGTAATCAATTTACTTTGCATATATATTGTCAAAAAATTTGAATGCACTTTTTAAACACCCTCCCCCTCTCCCCCCACCCTCAACCATGAATTGGAATATGTGAGTGAAAAAGTCAATTGAACACAAATTCATATTTTTAGGTAAGCTTAAAATCGAACCAGACTCTTTTGAACCTGTTAGACCCCGACCATTTTAGTTACTCAACTACGTGAAATTGCATTGTGACAGTCACAAGTCTTTTAGAACTTAATAGTTAAATAAATATTAAAAAAAATTACATTTACTTAATATAACCAGTGCAAAAAGCTCCACTTTAAGGCCCTTAGCCCTGTCGAGTGCAAGTCTAATACCCATTTTGTGGGATGGTGGGTGAGAGGGTTAAAGGCGTGGCGTGGCTTCACAACCAACTAAAGTATCCTTCCGCGCCAACAAGAACCAATGGACCACGGAAACCGTAGATGGCGCTAGCTACCGGACAGGTCTTATAGAAAAATCATACGTTGGTAAATATCAGTTTTCTCGAGAACGAGTGAAATTTGTATGTTAATATTTTCAACACCCCTTCTAAGAAAAGGTATCGATATTTATTAATTGTTACATTTTCTTTTTTGTTGTTGTTATGAAACCGGCAGTTTTCTATTGAAAAATGTCAATAATATCAATTTTTGATCACTGTTAAAATTATACCGTTTCCGAAAAGAAAATTACAAAACAATAAACATTCTTGAAAATAACCGTTTGTTCCCAGGGCTCTGCATTTCCACGCAAAAAAAAGGCCAATCGCCTTAAATCAGTAGATCTTTATATTTATTAGTGGCTCGGGTTGGCTCTCTTTGATCACAAGGTGCTTCAGTATTTGGAATTGTGGTTGTTGTCGTCTGTAAGCGCAGATAAGCTTCTATATCTAGCCTGTTTATAAATGTAGTCTTTGTAGCAGTATACATTGAAAAATGTTGGCTCATAAAGGATATTTGCTTGAAAATTGCATTAAATAAGTTCAATTTTGATTCCTTGTTTCAGGATATTCCATGGATACATCAATACGAAATCTGTAACTTTTCTACCCAGATTATATTTTTTTGTTTTTGTTGAAATTTCCATAAGTTGTTCTTTATAGAATTTTTTTTGACATTGGCAGATGTCTTTTATTAAAAATTGAAAAAATGGGCAGTTTGATGCTATGTTACAGTGCGAAAAACCAATAAACAGTATTCATAATTTGCCCAATGAAGCCGGAGATAGCTACGGTGGAGCCCTAGTGTATGATCCTAGCACACACGTCGAGCGAGAGTGACGCTAGACTTGTTTAAGTGCCTGATTGAAACAAACGTCCCATCGCCCCCTCCTTCCTCCCGGGCCACCGTGCGGTCAATAGTTCACAGTGGGTCGGAGGCCGGCTCTAACCCGGCGGGTCACAGGTCGTGGCTCGTCTCACACCCGGACAATTGAACCGG
Source organism: Timema shepardi (assembly GCA_902151425.1). Lineage (NCBI taxonomy): Eukaryota > Metazoa > Arthropoda > Insecta > Phasmatodea > Timematidae > Timema > Timema shepardi. The sequence continues at coordinate 10,470 of CABFVX010008826.1, read as the reverse complement.
TTCGAGGCGCATTCCGTCTGGACTGTCATTAGAGAGGAGCAGTTGGTCTGGTTCGGACCCCATCTCAAGGGCCTGTTGATAACGGGGAACGTCCGTTATAGTTGCGTCTAATGGCGCTGGTAGGGATGAGTAATATAGAATTCAGAGGAAGTGTACCCGCATGTGCGTGGAAGAAAACCGGGAAACAATCTAGAAAAAAATCGATACTCGGTATACCAGTCCGGAATAAGTGCGTTGACCTACCCGTCACCGGCAAACCAGACTAGATGAGTTTGCGCTTAGACCGCGTGTCCACCGATGTGGGGTACATCCAATCACCACAGGTCTTGTGGAGAAAAGGTTTATCTTCGCTCTTTGTCGTTTAATTGTTGCCAAATCCACTCGCCTTCAGCTCTGTCTGAAAGTGGTGCTCTATGGGAAGAAGGAGCTTTCGTATCCAAACTAAACCTCCGAAGAGGCCCCCCGAAAGGCTTTCAAGCTACACTACACCCGGACTTTGAGGCCCTTCACAGTGCAACCACTGATACCCATCGGGGCCGGAACCTTTTAGCTGGACGTGGGCCGAAGTCCATGAGTGCCATGCCGGGTACTTAGGCACCCGAAAAAACCAGTACCAGCCCTTCCATTACAGCCCGCCTTGGGTCACTTTAGAAAAAAAAAACTCCAGTGGGACCGAATGGAGGGAGGAGTTGGCTCCTCCTAGTGATCGCCCAATCACGAGGAAGTCAGGAGTTCAGCCTCCGAACAGTCGTCTCCACAAACCTTCGTTCCTCATGCCCCAGGAGTTTTCTATTCACCCAAACTTGGCTGCCACCCTTTCACGCCATTCTTGAGACCGATTGTCCGGAGTTACCTCGAGGAGGAGCCCTTGACCAGTGTCCCCGCTACACGGGTACACACTACCAACCTCCTAGTGCATGTCGAGAAGCCTCGCTCCTCACACACAGATTACCTTATCGGGGTCTTAGTTATGCCGGACCCCGTCCGTCACATTGCCCAGGGGCTGCCCCGACAGGATGTTTAGAGATCTGTCAGTACCGAAAGGTGGCAAAGACGGTCTAGTGCTCGTTTATATGAAACGTGTGCGGGCCCAGATCGCGTTCCGGTCCCGTACGTCGGACCGGGTCCTACGACTGAGCACCGTGACCCCCGGTAAGAAGGAGCTATTGGAAACATCGACGAACCAGCTTAGCACAATTTGTCTAATATTTAGACAAAGCTGTTTCTATATAGTAACCACGCAGTTCCCTTAGAGATGATATCCAGTGTAGTAGCCCACTTGTTTCTGGTCATAGGTCACCAACAATTACTATTAATAATATCCGTATTTCTTTTATAGTACGCTGAAAAACAAGCTCACACCTAATTAATCTAAGAGGTTGGGTTAAGGAAGTTATTTTAGAAGAAATACATCTGCATTGTCGTTAAGAGAAGATGGAACATTACAGATGAAAAACCATCTTCAGTCCATCTGGTGGAGATTCGAACTTTAACCTCCCCGTCAATGGCGGCCAAGTGCATTGCTAGTCTAACACCTTAAACTGCTTTGTGACTTCTGTAAGTGTAACCTTCCGGCGTTGAACTCGTCCGCAGAATCTCGTACACCATCATTGGGGCCACACCTGCCAGCTATTGCACGAGAAAAATTCCAAGCCAGTAATCGAACCGGTCCCCTCAAGATGTGTAAGTTGGGAGCTTAAGATCCTTTATCTCATTCGCAAACCGACCTATCTTATGGTGAAGTGACTTTGCCACAGTGCATCTTAATTAACTGACTATCCTCAACGAACATTTTAAGTGGAAGAATTTACTTGTTTTGGTCACAACAGGAGAGAAATAGTCAGTATATTAATTTATCCAGAAAGAGTGTGTACCTGATAAAAACAAAGTTATTAACTCAAAATACAGAATTTACTTGTATGTAATAATTTTTAACAGCCCTACAAATACCCTACAACTGAAGTGTGCTATGTTAAGCTGGGCTAGATTAAGATAATTTGGGCTTGGCCGACTAAATTTAGTCTAATTTTGATTCAATTTAATGTAAATGCTAAAATATCCGTGAGTAGTTTGTATTCTTTTTTTAACTTTAATTTATTTCAAGTGACGATATTCAACTAAATGTTATGTGGCAAATTTTCTTTATTAGGTGGTAACCAATCGTCCGCCCTCTGTATTAGTACCTGATTGGAAGATATCCGGTTGTACGCCACGCCCACGTAAACCCGGTGGATTGTAGACACTCACGTCACGGCCCTGTCTGGTTCATATTGTTCACCCCTGAGGTCCATGCGCAGGCCCAGACTATCAAATAAACTAGGGTGAAAATGTCGGTGGT
>CABFVX010008825.1:0-21666 GCA_902151425.1 Timema shepardi | reverse complement strand
AATGCCGCACTATTTCAAAATGTCCACCTCCAGCCTGAAAGCAAGTCTTCAGTCGTCGTGACGTAGAATGCCGCACTATTTCAAAAATACCAGAAGTTTGTCGTATCCGTTAGAAGCCTTCTTGAATACGTTGATGAAGCATTTCGGTGCTGGCAATGGATGTTGAATATACAACTATCCGCAAATAAAAATCTAATAGAGGTAGGCCTGGGTAATGCGCCGGTCAGCCAGTATCTTAAGGCGGCCATTTTGAACACATTCTATAATGTTAAGCAGCTCCACAACATGACTATAGGTAGTATTTCCTCGGTGCGGCTCACGTCTCGCGTCTGCGACTGCAGACGTGGAATGGTGAGTCGCAGACTTGGGATACAGTGTTCCCCTAGATGCGTCTCTTGGTCGCCAGTCGCGGATAATTTTATGGGCAGTACAGATCGTTCCTCAGTTATTAGAGTTTTCAATTGTGTTTTATCTAATGTTCCGTTTTATTTTGTTATTTTGGAATATTACTGGCCTAAACTATGACACCAACTAGAAGTAATCGATTACTTCTTAAATGTTGGTTCCAGTACACCAGCGAATATATGTCAAAAATTGAGGGGTGCTTGGCCAACTCTTCAATTAAATTTTAGTCCTTTTTTATGGATAAATCTTGGACCATTTTCAAACCAACCCAAACAAACACAGAACTAAACACAACTCTACTAAAACACATGTTTGCTCGGTGGTGCTCTTTAAACCGTGTAGACGCAGACGTAATGTCCGCGTACTCTGGTTGCCAGTCGCAGTCGCGTCGAAGGAACTGGCCACGTAACAAACTATGGAGACCAGTCCGGTCGCTGGTCACAAACGCGAGACGAGCCGAGGGAACTGGCCACGTAACCAACTATGGAGACCAGTCCGGTCGCTGGTCGCAAACGTGAGACGCATCTGAGCGAACTGGCCACGTAACAAACTATGGAGACCAGTCCGGTCGCTGGTCGCAAACGTGAGACGCATCGAGGGAACTGACCACGTAACAAACTATGGAGACCAGTCCGGTCGCTGGTCGAAAACGTGAGACGCATCGAGGGAACTGGCCACGTAACAAACTATGGAGACCGGTCCGGTCGCTGGTCGCAAACGTGAGACGCACCGAGCGAACTGGCCACGTAACAAACTATGGAGACCAGTCCGGTCGCTGGTCGCAAACGTGAGACGCACCGAGCGAACTCTACCTTAACACAGAGACAAAGTAAAATGGGACAAATGTTTATAATAACTTATATCATTGTTTTTGGGCCTCTTTTATTATTATTATTATTATTATTATTATTTAGCACCGCGTCTTACTACCCGTTCGGGTTATACGCTTTAAGTGCTAATTACGATAATGGATTAGGAATTGGGAAGGTTTGATTAGAGGAAGTGAACCCGCATTTGCGTGGAGGGAGAGTGGAGAACCGTTTAGGAAAAACCATCCCCGGTTCACCCGACCGATGATTCGAACCTCGATCTCCCCGTCCTCAGCAGTCGAGCTCAACACGACTAGCGCGTTAGCCAACTACGCCACCGAGGCGGGTTTCTGGGCCTCTTGTCCACCACTGAGGTGGGTTTCACATGTTATGGTACACCCTGTATATTAGTCCTTTCCCGCAACGAATAGTTAATTATGATGTAACGTCTAAGGTCGACAACATTGCATAATGCTAATAAATTAATGTATTTACTAATGATCCACCTTTAATATTGACAAATCATACACTAATGAGGGAATAAATTATCTGTAATTAGAGCAAGGGCATCATTATAAATGTTTTACTGATTACATAACTTGTCTCTGTCCCACGGGCCTCGTTAGCGTGGTTGACAAGGTGGACACGGTTACCCGAATAATCTGTGTTTTATTCTGAAAATTAAAAATACACATTTTTATCAACCGATAAATAATTGGTGGCCTGGTGGTCTAGGGGTAATGTGTCAGACTTCTGTGCTGGGGGTCCGGGGTTCAATCCTCGGTCCCGGCAAAGATTTATCTGATTACCAAACCCTCCCTTCACCTCTGACAAGACATCTTGTGAATGTTTTGTGAATGTGGGGAATGCCAGGCCTCCACCGTGGTTCGGATTCCACGTTAAACTGTAGGTCCTCCATTTCGTCTCACAATCACCCACCCATTACACATTAGCGTAAGTGCGTATAACCCGACTGGGTAGTAAGACGTGGTGCTAATAATAATAATAATAATAATAATAATAATAATAATAATAATTCCATCATTATAATATTCGTGTTATTCATTTGGTAAGAAATAATATTCATTCTATTATTTAAAGTGAAAATAGGTTCGTTTTGTCACCTCAATAGTTAAGAACTCTCTACGCCTATGCATGGTCTATTAGGCAACATTAGGCTACAAGCATTTACACATCACAATATCTTAATTCTGGTTGGGGCTAATAATGCTCTAAATCTTGGTAATTCAAACTTATCTTACCTCTGCTTTCCTGGCTTATGGAGAGCTCATTTCTGAGGTGGGGACACCATTAAGGTGAGTTCAATTATCCCCGGATGGTAGGGTGATAGGTGAGAATGATGATGGTGGAAATCAGAGGAGACCTACTGTTTAACGAGGGATCCAAACCATGGGGAGGGGGGAGGTTCCACATATTCACACTATTTGCCTGAGGTGAAGCAAGGGTTTGATAATCATATAAATCTATGCCGGGACCGGGATTTGATCCTTGATCCCCTAACACATAGGTCTGACAACTTACCCCTAGACCACCGGGCTCTCATACTTTTATTCTATTTTTGTTTGATTTTAAACCGCGTTTAACTACACGTCTCCGATTCAGTGACCAAACAGTCTAAGCCATCCTACTCGTGTTAAACTGGTCTGCCAATGACAGAAATATTGGGGTTCGAATCCCGGCCGGGCTTACAAAGGGTGGTTTTCCCTAAACGGTTCCCCCCATTCTCCTTCCACGCAAATGTAGGAAAAATTACATCTAAAATTCTTACTTCCTCATCCCTATCCCATTAGAGTAATTATAATATGGGCGGATAGCCCAAATAAAATTACAACTGCATGTCTGGAAGAACCACCTGCAATACATCTTTCAGGGATCTACGCCCCAGCCTCCCTGCTACAGGTGATCCTGACACCCTAGTCTTTGTGCCCATTGGTGTCGGTAGTAATAGTTTTTAAATATTCATTACACTTCTGGGTTTATTTTTACCCGGGATGGACTTATACTGTTACTAACTCTATTCCCGTTACTTTATAATCACAAGAAACCGACTTACAACTACAAAGCACCTGTTTCAGTGGTCACATGGATTAAGGCATCTCTCTAGCAATATATTAGACTGCTAATGGCACGGAGGTTGGGGTTAGAATCTCGGTCGGGTATACTAAGAGTGGTTTTCCTCAAATGTTTTTCCACTCTCAACCCATGAAAATGTGGGTACACTTCTTTTAAATTAAACCTTATTCATCCCTAACTCATTAGCGTAGCTAGTACAGTAGCCCCATGGCTTCTTTGGTGCTGACTGACATCTTTGAAACGTTACCAGACCAAATTATGTATACCTACGCCATACCAAATGATCTGTAAAAGCACGTGTTTAGCAGCCGTCACTTCTGACGGTCAAAATTTAGGTATATACCTAAATGTTGACTGTCAGAAGTCAGCTGTGAGCTGTCAGTCAGCACCAAAGAAGTCATGGGGCTACTGTACATATAGTATAGACTGGACAGGTAGTAAGACGTGGTGAACTCCCATTGGTTCAATCCAATATGTCTGCAGGTTTATTAAACTGTAGCTGAACCACAACTCAACGACCATTCGCTCAGCCAAGTTTTTATTTAGGTTGAAGAGTAGGACATGAGATAGTTAAAAAAACTCAAATATTTGTAGAGGCGTTCATTGAGTAAATTAATACTATGGTATAATACTGTACGGCTGGGCTACAACATTCATAGTCCAGCAAAGGAGAGCTGGCCAGTACTATTATACCGCTGTCCAGGGGACGCCAAATGTACAATACTAATCATGGGCCTACATCCTTTCCATGGAGTATATTTACACACCCCGATTATATGAGATGAGATGATGGTGATGATGATAGTGAGTATGAAGGTGATAATGAGTAAGGTGGTGATAGTGGGTATGATGGTGATAGTGAGTGTGAAGGTGATAGTGATTATGATGGTGATATTGAGTACGATGGTGATAGTGAGTATGATGGTGATAGTGAGTATGATGGTGATAGTGAGTGTGACAGTGAGTATGAAGGTTATAGTGATTATGATGGTGATAGTGAGTAAGGTGGGGATAGTGAGTATGATGGTGATAGTGAGTAAGGTGGGGATAGTGAGTATGAGGGTAATAGTGAGTATGATGGTTATAGTGAGTATGAGGGTGATAGAGAGTATGAGGGTGATAGTGAGTATGATGGTGATAGTGAGTAAGGTGGGGATAGTGAGTATGAGGGTGATAGAGAGTATGATGGTAATAGTGAGTATGAGGGTGATAGAGAGTATGAGGGTGATAGTGAGTAAGGTGGGGATAGTGAGTATGATGGTGATAGTGAGCATGATGGTTATAGTGAGTATGAGGGTGATAGTGAGTATGATGGTGATAGTGAGCATGATGGTGATGGTGAGCATGATGGTGATAGTGATAGTGAGTATGATGGTGATAGTGAGTATGATGGTGATAGTGAGTATGTTGGTGATAGTGAGTATGAAGGTGATAATGAGCATGATGGTGATGGTGAGCATGATCGTGATAGTGATAGTGAGTATGATGGTGATAGTGAGTATGAGGGTGATAGTGAGAATGATGGGGATAGTGAGTATGATGGTGATAGTGAGTAAGGTGGGGATAGTGTGTATGAGGGTGATAGAGAGTATGATGGTGATAATGAGCATGATGGTGATAGTGATAGTGAGTATGATGGTGATAGTGAGTATGATGGTTATATTGAGTATGAGGGTGATAGTGAGTATGATGGTGATAGTGAGCATGATGGTGATAGTGAATATGATGGTGATAGTGAATATGATGGTGATAGTGAATATGATGGTGATAGTGAGTATGATGGTGATAGTGAGTATGATGGTGATAGTGAGTATGATGGTGATAGTGAGCATGATGGTGATAGTGAATATGATGTTGATAGTGTATATGATGGTGATAGTGAGTATGATGATGATAGTGAGTATGATGGTGATAGTGAGTATGTTGGTGATAGTGAGTATGAAGGTGAAAGTGAGTATGAGGGTGATAGTGAGTATGATGGTGATAGTGAGTATGAGGGTGATAGTGAGTATGTATGGTGATAGTGAGTATGATGGTGATAGTGAGCATGATGGTGATAGTGAGCATGATGGTGATAGTGAGCATGATGGTGATAGTGAGTATGATGGTGTGTAAATAATTAAATCTAACTTAAAAACCCCAAAACCTTGTGACTGTTGAGGTAATTCCTCTTTCGAGAAAAATTCCCAAAGTACCAGTTGATAATCGATCCCGGGACCCCTAGCCTACACGATGTTGTATCCGGAGGAAGAAAGGGGCGTAAAGGGAGCATCCTTCACCCACTCTCTCAACTCCCAATGAAAAATAAATGTACTAAAATCATAAAGAATTTGAAACAATTAAAATATAGAACATAATCTTTCAACTGGTGTACCACAAAGGGTTAGTAAGTGGGTGTTGGGAATTCGGGGGAAGATCAAAGAAAAGCGAGAAAAAATATTATAAATAAAATTAGTTGTTTTGAAATCTATGTTAAAAATATTTTTTATTAAATATTAAAATTATCAGAATTTTAGCTAATACTAGTTTTTTTAGTTGTTGAAAGAGCAACAAGTATATGTCAAATATATTAGCTGAATACTTTAGAGACCAAGCTTATATTCTCCTATTCAAATAATATGTCGGTACAAATATTAAAAGTGCCTATAAAATTCTCAATAGGAAAATAAATACATAAATAATAGCATCAACAAAGTACATGAACACAAAGGATTTGATTTTTACCTATGACCTGGCGCTCTAGGGGTAAGGTGTCAGACTTCTGTGCTGGGGTCCGGGTTTCAATCCTCAGTCCCGGCACAGATTTATCTGATTACCAAACCCTTCCTTCACCTCTGACAAGACGTGTATTAATCACCCCTTGTGAATGTGTGGAATGACAGGCCTCCACCTGTGGTTCGGATCCCACGTTAAACTGTAAGTCCTCCATTTCATCTCACAATCACCCTACCATTACACATTAGCGTAAGTGCGTACAATCCGAACTGGTAGTAAGACACGTTGCTAACAATAATAATAATTTTAACCCCACTGGCTCATGAACATAATAGATAACACAAAATATACACTTATAACTAGCCATATCAACATGTTATTGGAATATTTACTGTCTACTTTCTAAATAATTACTCGTTCTATGGCATTAGGAAATTCTAAGAACAAGCAGGGTAAACTTTGGGTGTTTCTTGAGGATTTCTTTTTACGGCGAAAGCACATCCCTCCCACGCCAAGCCCCCAAGCTGGAGGCCCGCCCCTTCAGCTTGATTATTAAATATATTCGCAGCTACCCTTCATATCTGAAGGCCGTATCTTCCATCACCACCCTCAGTGCCACCAACCAGGATTGAACCCCAATCTCCCCGTTTTCGGCAGTTTGGCTTATTGCGAGAGTAGAATCTTAGACCATGCGGCCACCGAGGCCTAGATATTAATTTTGATTAAATTTCTTATCCAGGCATTGCTTAGTATTATGAACATGACTTACAGGGTATTTTACATAAGCAGAAATTTTCAATTTAAATCATATCTCCGTAACTATTACAGACAATAAATAACTTATTACTGTAAAGTTGCAGTACTGTTAAAAGTGCGTACAGCCCGAACGGGTAGTAAGACGCGGTGCTAATAATAATAATACTGTTAAAATTATATAATAATATTTAGCACCACGTCTTACTACCCGTTCGTTTTATACGCTTTAAGTACTAATTACGCTAATGGATTAGGAATTGGTAAGGTTGTATTAGAGGAAGTGAACCCACATTTGCGTGAAGGCAGAGTGGAAAACCATTTAGGAAAAAACCACCCCCAGTTCACCCGACCGAGATTCGAACCTCGATCTCCCCATCCTCAGCAGTCGAGATCAACACGACAAGCGCGTTAGCCAACTACGCCACCGAGGCGGGTCGCTATTAAAATTAAAAATCCTTTACTTACTTGAAATATACTTTTATAAATCCAACAGTTTCTGAGATATTTGAGAATATATTTTTAAAAATTGAGGTCTATAAAATGGAATGTTATGCTCTTTGGTGAACAGAAAATTAATTTTTTTCTTGGTATGTTTCTGTAAGAGTGTATATTATTTAATCTACGATCTTTGATTAAATTTTTTTGATATAATGTCTATTATTTGATTTCATAATATGTATCTTACAAGTTTTGAGTATATAAATCCATCTTTAGGCAAAAGAGTGAGAAAGTCTGTGTGTTGCAACTTATTATTTATAATTTAGCGGTGACCTGGTGGTCTAGGGTTAAGGTGTCAGACTTCTGTGCTGGCGGCCGGGGTTCAATCCTCGGTCCCGGCACAGATTAATCTGATTACCAAACCCTTCCTTCACCTCTGACAAGACGTCTTGTGAATGTGTGGAATGCCAGGTCTCCACCATGGTTCGGATTCCACGTTAAACTGTAGGTCCTCCATTTCATCTCACCATCACCCTACCATTACACATTAGCGTAAGTGCGTATAACCCGAACGGGTAGTAAGACGCGGTGCTGATAATAATAATATTAATAATCAGTAAAGTCTAGTCTATAGTGGAGAATGTGCAGTAATAACATTTTAGAACTATATACATATATTTTTTCGGCCAGAATTAATAGCATTTTACTATTTTATTATTGTTATGTTATAGGTATTCATAATATATATCAAAAGTGAGCGCTGCAGATCACATGACTTGACGTGTTAATACTATTTACTAATTTGTATCTGTCACATAATGCCCTTCTTATGGAAACCTAGCTGTACAAACTAGCCTTACGTAAAGTCGCTAGTCCCTTGTCCATACTTGGCTATCGATATTACAATAACAGCTCGATGTGTACACACAGTCCCGACATGTACGTTCGTGAACCGTAAGACTTCGTGGAAGTTTAACCAACTTCAACTTTCTAATTATTATCGTAACAAGGGACCAATCACTGGCATATAAATTAGGCATGGTGCGAGCAATGAACAGCATTCAGCAATCATCATAATCATCATCAATTGTTTCCAGCCTATAGCTGGGACAGTTTATTAAAATACCTTCATCTTCCTACTAATTCTTCCTCTTTAATCACTTCCATTTTTTTCCCTCTCACTTGCACACTTATGTTATCTGCTCCTCCCATCTATTTCTTGTTCTCCCTTGTATTGTTTTTTGAATAAGTTACAGGAAAATGGGTAGAAACATATAAAAGGAACGAACAAAATAGGTTGGTTATTGTGATATTTGTTCCTAAATACTTAATTTCCATAACTCTCTGATAATTTTTTTTTCCGTCTTCATTACATGCCCATAAAATCTCAGTCTTGCTTCTTCTACTATCTCATGTACTACTTGTATCTCCACTCTTTCCTGGACAACTTCATTCTTTATTCTGTTTCTCCTTGCATGATCTCCACAGATTTCATTTCACTCTTTCCTAGTTTCTTTTACATTTAATGTTAATACTTCTGCTTCATGTGTGACTATGGATACAGGATAACCACTATACAGCAATTCCTTACACTTCAAGAGCACTTCTCGTCTATATAACTGTTTTATGACACACCTATACAATCACACCCCCTGATGCCCTTTTCGTATTAGATACTGTCAACTCCTATCCTTTGTCTCGATCACGCTTCAAATATATTTTACGTTCTGTCTTTTTTCAGCTCTACTACATTCAACTTTATAGCTTTACTAGGCCTTACCCTCTTCCTTGTTACTACCATCACTTCACATTTTATAGCTTTACTAGGCCTTACCCTCTTCCTTGTCATCACCATCACTTCACATTTTATAGCTTTACTAGGCCTTACCCTCTTCCTTGTCATCACCATCACTTCACATTTTATAGCTTTACTAGGCCTTACCCTCTTCCTTGTTACTACCATCACTTCACATTTTATAGCTTTACTAGGCCTTACCCTCTTCCTTGTCATCACCATCACTTCACATTTTATAGCTTTACTAGGCCTTACCCTCTTCCTTGTCATCACCATCACTTCACATTTTATAGCTTTACTAGGCCTTACCCTCTTCCTTGTTACTACCATCACTTCACATTTTATAGCTTTACTAGGCCTTACCCTCTTCCTTGTCATCACCATCACTTCACATTTTATAGCTTTACTAGGCCTTACCCTCTTCCTTGTCATCACCATCACTTCACATTTTATAGCTTTACTAGGCCTTACCCTCTTCCTTGTTACTACCATCACTTCACATTTTATAGCTTTACTAGGCCTTACCCTCTTCCTTGTCATCACCATCACTTCACATTTTATAGCTTTACTAGGCCTTACCCTCTTCCTTGTCATCACCATCACTTCACATTTTATAGCTTTACTAGGCCTTACCCTCTTCCTTGTTACTACCATCACTTCACATTTTATAGCTTTACTAGGCCTTACCCTCTTCCTTGTCATCACCATCACTTCACATTTTATAGCTTTACTAGGCCTTACCCTCTTCCTTGTCATCACCATCACTTCACACTTTATAGCTTTACTAGGCCTTACCCTCTTCCTTGTCACTACCATCACTTCCCACTTTATCATGATAAATTTTAATCCACACTCTTTCACTTCCTCGCTATATTCCTGTAACTGTTCCTATACTGCCTCTTCCTTCTCCTCCCATACCAACAAGTTATCACAAACATCATGGCTTTAATTCTGTCCTCCCCAAGATTACTTAAAACTTTATTTATGACCATTTCCATCATAATTACAAATGGCAGGGGTCAGACAGCACCTTCAGCTTAACTCATTTTTTTTATTTGGAGCTACTCAGTCCACCCCTTCTCCATCTTAACACAGTTCATGTTATCCTAATACATAATCTTCACTCTCATTACAACTCCTTTTTTTTTTAGACTTCACTCTCCTTCACCACTTTCACTGTATCCTAATAGTCAAGTACACTTGACATGATGCAGTTTTGATGACTTTACACTTAACACGCACTCGAAATCGAAGACTGCAACAGACTATTCGAACGGCAAAATATCCTTTTCACAGCCTTGAGTCCCTTGAGTGCTGCTTCCTACCAATGAGCTTAGAAACTATTTCAAACACCATCTATCATCCCGAATTAATTACAGATTTGTGGTGACTTATTTTCACTGCACATGACAAATTAGCCAAATTATCCAACACAATACAACACAATAAAACTATACAAAATTACAAAGCAACCAGTATATCAAATGTAAGTATTCAATTATCACATTACTCTACGAGCTCTCTTTCTCTCTAGCAGACGAAGTATTAAACAAATGCTGATCAACACCACATCGACGGCGTGTCAAGGGTAACTTGCTGTAGCCCTTGTACTCAAGGGCGTGTGAGGGGTGCATTAGCACACTTATTGACTATTCGGATGGATTTGCACTTTAACACGTGATTGATAATGCAACTATTGAGTGAACGTCAAGGGTTGGCGGTGCGTGAAGTAGACTATTCGGATACAGTCTTATATTTATATCTACACAATCGTATGTCCACTCCACATCCATAAATACAATATTTACCTAGTCCTTCCCTAATTCATACCTTCTTTCCATCGGCTATCATATAGTGAAGATAAAGTATATTGTAGGCCTCTGTTCCCTAAATTTATGCTGTTCATCTCCCCACCTTCATTCATTCTTTATTTCTTATTCTCTTTTCCAGTATCTTCTAATATATATATTGTACAGTGGCAAATCAGGATTATTTCTTTATAATTCAAACACCTCTTTCTGCCTCCTTTCTTTAGAAATTAGTCAAATTATTCCTTCTTTCAGTCTTTCAGTACTATATTATCTGTATATTCCACTCTCATCACTCTGTAAATCTATTTTATTCCTGCTTCTTTCACAGCTCTTATTATTTCCAACATTAATTAATTCATACCCGATACTTTTCCCAGTGTCATTTTATTTGATATACATCCTCCACCGATTTCCATGTGAAATTTATTCCCTCGTCTTCTTCTGGTTCTTCATGCCCCTCTGTTTCACTCTCAGAACTTTCCTTTTCTTGGTTGAACATCTTAAATATTCCCTCTATAGTTTCTTCTCTTCTTCTTCTCTTCTTCTTCTCCTGTCTTCATTATTCTTCCTTCTTCATCTATAATTCTAACGTAATTTTTATCCACCTATTTCTTAACTGTCTATAGAGCACCTTACTTCCTTCCACACCTCTTTCCAGCGTATCTGTCCATTTTATCATCCAATCCTTCCTGGGTTCCTGTACCAGCCGCCTCACTCTTCTCTCCCTATATTCTTCCACTGTTTCTTCATTTATATTCTTAAAACTTCTTCTGAATGCCTTGTTATCCTCCCTCGCTGCTTCCTTCGCTCCATCGTTTCACCATTGTGTCTCCTTCCACATCCTTTTAGCACAATTCCTCAACCATACATCTTATTTTGTTCCCACAAAACTTTTCTTAAGCCTTTCCCATTCCACTTCTACACTTTACATCGCATCCTTGCTCATCTTGTCTTTCTTAAATACATTTCTTTTTCCTCTTCATTTTTAATTCTTGCGCACCCTTATTCTTCTTTCTGTCTTTTCTACTACCCTTCCATCTCACAATGTTTGTTACCAGCAACCTGTATCACTATCTAAATACACGCTTGTTATCACATAAACATTTACAGTCTTCCTTTTCATTTCCTTGTACATAAGGAAGTAATCTAGTATAGACCTTTGCCCCCTATCCCAACTGTATCATGTAAATGTATGTGTTTCCCTGTTATTCTTGAACCAACTGTTTACTACATTTATTATATTCCATACACTTAGTTTCAATAGACTTCCACTTTTCTTGTTTCCGCACCAAACATATTATCTCGCTTCCTTATTTAAAAATTGAGACATTAAAAATTCGTAAGATATAAGAAATAAGATAATATGATATGTTGAAGGGAAAAAATAACATAATATTTCAGCAAAGAACATAAATGAATTATTATACACTGTTACATAAACCTATTGGGAGAAACACTGTTTAGCAAAGAGTATAACATTCAAGTCCCCATTTCCCAGACCTCAATTTAAAATACAAATTCGCTAATAGCTCATTAAATATTGGCTTCATAAAAATATGTTTAAAACAAAAGGCATGTACTCATCAAACCAAAAAAGTTCCATCGCCTTTGAATTTGAATAAATTGTTTTATTAAGGAAATCTTGAATTATCAATTTAAATAAGATAGTTCAAGTATTATATAAATCTCGTCAATTTAATTTGAAGGGTTTTGATAAGACTGTGAATATTATAAAAGTTAAATCTACAATGTAGAGCAAATTAAATTTGCCAAGAGTGAAATTGTTTTTAAAACGGCTTTTAAGTGTGTGTTTTTCACATTACGTTTTTTAGCTCGTCTGAATTTTATCAGTAGTCGAATCAATCTAACATTAATTGCAGCCTTAACCCGAAGATAATTGAAAAAAATTATCTACGGATTCTATGTGAAAAAAGTCTCATAAGAACGATGGAATAAATTCTACCAAAGTAGGCTTGATTGATAAGCCACCATCTTGAAAAAATGGCGGAAATAATTGGTCATTGGAGTGAAAATAAACAAAATCTTGAGAACCATGTATTTTAATCCAAAGATGGACCGAAGATAAATGAAAGATTATAAAATTTACTAAAAAAAAAGTTTTTATATTCTTAGTATGATGGATGGTCATAGACATCTATAATTCTAAAGTTCTCAGGTAACTCTTGATAATAATCTTTTTAGGACGATTTTTATATTTCGTTTGTCTAAATCACTTCTTCCCTCTCTCCCATTCACTCAAGTGATACATATTTATTAATATGCTCTATTATATTATATATTTATATTTAATTTGAGATATAATATTAAAAATATTCAGAAAACTAGTAGCTCAAGTGCATGTATTATGTAGGCTGTAGGTGAAAATAGAATTATTTCGTCATTTCCAATTAAAACGCTAAAAATCGTTAAAAATTTTTATTAAAACTACATGTATTGGATGAAAATAATCAAAATAAAATTCAGTTTATTTAAATCTGTAGACATCTTAAAATTCAACAACATGTATCAATTACGTGTGTTTATTAACTATTTATATATAAAGGAAACCAAACTATTGTCGAGGTTTTTTTTTTACAGGCTCGCAGTGAGTAACACATGATGGAAGAAAAATATTTATTGTATGATATAAATCTTGGAAATGTAGAAGATATTTCCAGTTACAAGAATGGTTAAAGTGTCTGAAAACTATCAGGAATACCTGTGACATTAATATTCTGATAAGATCTGCTACTGTACGGATAATACTCAGTTTTTATTCTTCAAGTTGTTCAGAATTGTGGTTGTCGTGAGACGCTCGTAGCACAATTGAAGCAGTCTCTAGAAATGTGACAATGTCAGCAATACTATCCACTGTACTAGTGATTATTTCTCCTTCAAAATAACCAAGTAATTTCTGACTCATGTGTTTTGTACTATATAGCAATACACTTCCATCATCCTCTAAATAACCTCTCATTTGGTTAATCAAATCAGCAACAATATTCTATTCTTTATCATTTTTCTTCTAAATATTGGGCAACATGAAGGAATGCCTAATGCCACGCCCTGACTTCTGGCCTCCCTGCTTTGGCATCAGGTAATTCACAAGCAAAACCTTCAGGGGATCTCTTTCCGATTTTGAAAATTCACATTATATTGCTGATGGTAGCAGACATCTGCTGCATGTAAGTATAGTACAGACTGAACCCAACGTTTCACATTAATAATTCACAAATATTATTATTATTATTAGCACCGCGTCTTACTACCCGTTCGGGTTATACGCGCTTACGCTAATGTGTAGTGGTAGGGTGATTGGGAGATGACATGGAGGACCTACAGTTTAACGTGGAATCCGAACCACGGTGGAGGCCTGGCATTCCCCACATTCACAAATAATAGAAAGATGAACATGTTTGTTCTTATTATTAAATTTGCCAAAACTTTGAATCCAATCAATTTGACTGTAACATTTTCTTAGTGTTTAAACACTTTTATATGAAAAGATGACATTCATTTGCACCGAGTCTGACTGTCCCTTTGTAATATTTTCATATTGGCATTACTGGGGTGGAGATGAGAGGGGACGTTGTTACAGGGAGGTTGGGGGGGAGGGGGTTATAATCTATGTGATTGCTTTAGTGATATTTTAATTTTAAGCTCGCATTCTAATAGCCTGATTGAATGTTCCTGCTACTTTGGTCGAAAATGAGCTTAGACACATAACTAGGCCCTAATTTACAATATTGTGATCACATTATTATTTTTAGTGATTTAATTTAAGTTATGGTAAAAACTCCATTATAATGTAAAAGTTGTATTTATTTCTACTAGATGAAAACAAACAACCTAAAAATATAGAGAAAAAACAACCACATTTCTCATTCTTAAAAACATTAAAAACAGGACATTTGGATAAAGTTTCCGGCTTATTATTTCGATACCACATCCCCAGATATTATGACTTTCACACTAGAATTGCCACCCATCCCATATTTTACGGCGTCGTTCTGTATCGCTTGAGTCTACATAAACATTGAGATTGCATGAAAACAAAACAAAAAATAGCGTGTAATAATAATAATAAATGAATACGTACTAGAATGGATAACAACCAGATTTTATTTTAACTCGGTTAAAAAGTCATCGCATTTGAAAACCAACATTATTTTCCAAAGAACTCTTTTTCACTAAGATGCTATTTACGTCACTAGAGATTAAAAATGTATGATTTAAAAGTACATTATATGTTTGGAGAGAAAAGGGAAAATAAACCCCAATACAACCAGCCGGGATTAAAACTTTGACGTTCCAGTCGCCAGATAACTAAAAAACCTCTCTGGCTGAAATTCTAATTTTATTCCTTCTCTTTTTATTTTGTACATTGGCGTCTAAATGTGATAGTGCACCCCATTACGCTAAATAGCTTAAAATCCCCAAGTAGGCAAAGTCGTTAAATGAGAGGAAAAGTCCTGGTCATATTCCACGATGTAAAGAACATGACCAATATTCAATACTTCTTGTTATTATTACGGTGTGTAGAAAATTAAACTAAATGTTTTTACTGAAATAATATTTTATAATGTTTTGCCCAAAATGATTCTGTTATAAACACTCTCCTTTTATCTATTCGTTAATATAGTCAATAATGAAACAACTCCTTAGCTGCAATGTTGGTAGTCATGCTGGTGGGTTGGGAAAGTTTATTCTTCAACGATAACAATGCAAGGCTATATTCAAATGTATTCCAAAGTAAAAGCGTAGGTACGTGTACAATTACAAAGGTCGTAAAATAGAATATGAGTCCATTGGCAGCACCATTCTTCCCACTAGACAAAAATTTAAATATTAATTAAATACTGTACCTGCAAACCCTAAAGAGCACACTCCTTTTGTTTATATTTGCTTGAGGCAGAAATTTTTTGCCGCCCATATGGAGTGAATCTCAATAGGGTTAAATTCAGATAGTAGACGAAGTGAATACAAAAAGATTGGGCTCAATTCATTGCAATTCATTGTATAATTTTTCAATAAATTCTTACACCATATAGACCAGTGGTTCTTAATATTTTTTTGGGTCACGGGCAACCATTAGAATCTGACAAAGGTCATGGACCCCCTTCTCATAAAAATAGACGTGAATACACACACACTTAAATACAAAAGTGTCTACCCTTGTAAGCCCAATATCAACCTTTATTACTGGTCAAAATTTATAAATGAGGGCTTTAATAGTAATTAATGAGCTTAAGATTTACAACCACCAGTAAAATTTCAAAATTTTAACCTGGAAGTCGAATATTTTTATTTGGTCTCTTTAATATGAAAGTTTCTATCATTATTGACCCATTATAGACCTTTTTCAATGTTAAAAATTCACAAATGAGGGCTTTAATAACAATGCGTTCCTGAAGATATGCAAATGCCAATAAAATTTCTCAAGTTTTAACCACAAGTCAATATATTTTATACGAAAATGTCGAACCTTTTTGATCCAATATTAATCTTTTTTTAATAGTAAAAATGTATAAATGACGAATTTAATATCAATGCGATGACTTTAAAATATGCAACCGCTAATAAATTTTCAGTTTTTTTAACCGGAAATTGTTTTGAATTTTTAACAAAAACTTGATATTAAAATAATAAAATAACATTTTTTTTTTACTCTAAGCTGAAAAAGGGTTTTCGTAACTATAGCGAAATTGGATAGTTTACTTTATTGCAGTGTAAATTTATTATATTCAAATGGTCATAATATAAAAACAATCTTTACAACAAATTATGGCTATCACTTTTCCTTTTCATACAAAAATTAATGGTAACTTCCTGAAGAAAAGTTAAATAAATTCAAAGTGTATAGCTTCAAAGTGAGCTTTATTAAATGTTCCATAGTAAAAATTCAATGAAATGGCTGCTGTGGTTTTCCTTGAATAAGGAGTTGAAAATGAGGATTAGTCTTTAACAGTGGAGTGCGCATGCCATCTTTGACATTCAAACTTTTTTTATGGCACCAAGTGATTAATACCCCACCTGTTGAAGAAACAGGAAACTTTGTAATTGAATCCAAGCGTTGATCTACAATTTATAATTTTTTGTCTTCGGTTCACGGACCCCAGTTTAAGAACCCCTGATATTGACAAACGGACAATTGCGCAACACAAAATGTTTATGTTTTACAACTTCAATATTAAGTTTATTCAATGGAGAATTTTGTATATAGGTAGATCTTAAGTAGCTCTTTCAAAAAATTTAAACTTAAATGTACAGGTAAATTGCAACATAAATTTCCGCAGTTAAACTCATTTTATTACTGCACATTGAGGAAAATGAGCTTCCTTATAATCGAGCACACAACTCATGAGCAACTCTGAAACATAATCTTATAGGTTTGAAATTATTTAGTCGATATTTTTGTACAGTATTCTATGTTGTTAAGGGAAAATGTTCATATTTAATAAAATATATTTAATAATCTATAATGTAATATTAATAACTTCAACCTTTATCTGTAATAAATTCTAATAAATAAAATTAATTTAGAGGGCGATGGTTACTCTAATTACTTTCTATATAATAATAAAATGAAGTGTTTGTTTGTCTGCAATGCACAGCCAAAATTCGGCACGCAGAGATCTGAAATTTTTAACATAAGTAGATGGAAGGGGGTTCGAACGACCCTCGAAACCAGATTTTTAAAATTTTAATCAGTTTTTTTAACTAGGCTATTTTTAATAATTTTTTTAAAGAAAATATTTTTAATCTGATAATTAAATTCTCATGACATATCTGGCACAATGGGGCCTTATATAATTATTATACCACATTGGGTCACGGGAAACACCGTGCGGGATTGCTAGTAATTAATTTTAAAAATCTGCAGGTGATTCTACGATGAGAAATCACATCATATTAAATTGATTACTGAGGGATGTCGTAGAAGGCAAGATGGAATGGGAAAAGGAACCAAGCTCACGATTAATGTAATTGATTTATGACTTTAAACAAATAAAGAAGATTAAGTTTCAGGATCTTAAAGAGGAAGCTGTTTATAGAGCATGATGATGAATCTAGTTTTGAAAAAGGAAATTAGCCTATGAAAATACAGAATAAATAAATAATAATAGTAATGGTTAGTGAGATAATTGTGCGGATATAGGCCTATATAATAAATGATTGGTGAGTGTCACTCCTGGATTTGCACCAGGTAATACAAAAAAAATAATTAAAAGTACAGTAAGCCCACGGCTTCTTTGGTGCTGAATGACAACTCACAGCTGACTTCTGACAGTAAACATTTAGGTACATACCTAAATTTTGACTGTCAAAAGTGACAGCTGCTAAACATATGTTTTTGCAGATCATTTGGCTTGGCGTAGGGATACATAATTTGGTCTGGTAACTTTACAAAGCTGTCAGTCAGCACCAAAGAAGTCATGGGGCTACTGTACTACTATATAACATTCATAAAAACCTCATCTTTGACTTCGGCTTCGACTTTGATTCACACTCCACGTAGTTATAGGTCAAGTCATGTTATCTCCAGCTATCAATTCCAATTGATATTATCAATAACTATAAGATAACACGAATAATTTAGTAAAAACTTGTATATGCTGGGTGTAAAAGAATTGTTTGTATCTTCTAAAAAGTCTCTTCCATGAAAATTAGTCTCCAAACGTATTTTTTTTTATCTGTTGCTTTACGTAACACACTATTACTTATGCTCGACAAACACTCCGTTTCTGGCACAAGAGCTCACGGAAATATGAATGGTCCATGCACGGTATACAAACCCGGGTCTCATCCAGACACAAATACACGCACACACGTCACTTCCCTGGCAGGTTAAAGAGACACGAGCAACTGGTGATATGTGCAGCACTACTACTATCACCTGAGGACGTTTGCACCGGACATGTGGCGGGAAAAGGGGAGAGGGTGGCCACCAATCCCCCGTCATCCATCACCTTCATGAATGTTAATAAGACGATCGTAGAAGTTGTCTCACGCGTTGTGTTGTCAGTCAATGAACGTCAACAAAATGTGCTACTTTAACAGACACAGTGTAGCCTGGGGAGGAGATAAGAAGATTCATTGTCCGCTGAAAATACAAGAGCTGAACAGAAAGGTTATCACGTGATGACCTCTGAACCAATCACAGAACATCAACACACTGATTTTGGTAAGAAGAACAGTCTAGAAAATTGCTGCCAACATTGACAACATTTTACTATATCATATGTGTTAGTTAATAGGTATTAATAGTGTGTATAATAACTCATAAGTGATAGCTGGAGATAACATAACTTGACGTATAAATTTATTAAAATTGTTCTAGTAACTTTAGTAACTAGCTTCTACAGTTATTCTTACCAAAATCATACTATACTTATTTCCAGTGTGACTTGAAATAGTGTCAGCTTTTTCAGCTCCACAAGACATCTTTTAGATAGACCCAAGTAAAAATAAAACAGTAATTCACTGCGCATGCGCCTGCAAAGCTAGATGCAAGTAGACATCGAGTGCTTTTAGATGATTTACCTTTTCTAACTCATTAAATTGAAAACGTGTATTGTTCTCATTGTGTGTTGATTTGTTTCATTACATGACACAATGATTTGAAAACCTCCGTCGTGATATTTATTTAAAAGAGTGGTTTTCCACTATAAAATTAATCCTTTACGAATCTTCGAAATGTCGTATCCGTATTTGAAGCTAGCTAAGATTTAGAATATATTACAAATTTAGAATTTCAATATTTTAAAAAAAATCGACTCAAATTACATTTTTAAAATCCAAATATGTTTCAAATATTTTTTATTCAATGGAATGTTATCCGTAATTCAAATCTAAAAACAAAACTTTTAAATAATTTATTTTTCTATAAAATCTAACCTCAACATTTGGCTTAATATAATAAAAGACATTCCACCATATCATTTTAATTAAGTCATGTGACCAGTATTTACATATTTTGATGTTAATGGATGAGATTTTAAACAAATTTTTTTCAATTACCTTGACAAAAGTAAAAATATATCTGCTAATATTAGATTTGAATTTAATTTGAACACAAATAATGATACAATACTTGATTTGAAACAAGTTCCTTACTATTATTATTATTAGCACCGCGTCTTACTACCCGTTCGGTTTATACGCACTTACACTAATGTGTAATGGTAGGGTAATTGTGAGATGAAATGGAGGACCTACAGTTTAACGTGGAATCCGAACCACGGTGGAGGCCTGGCATTCCCCAAATTCACAAGATGTCTTGCCAGAGGTGAAGGAGGGGTTTGGTAATCAGATAAATCTTTGCCGGGACCAAGGATTGAAACCCGGCCACCAGCATAGAAGTCTGACACCTCACACCTAGACCGCCAGGTCACCAAGTTCCTTATGAAATATTTGATTTAAAATAGATTTGAAATTAAAAATCTTGGATTCAAACAGGTTTCTTGAAAATAAAATTTGTGAACGTAAACCTAATAGTAAAATTGAACCTCTTACATTCAACAACTCTTATACTCTATGGTAGGAGATATTATTGGAGCGCAAACTTTTTGTGGGTGTGATCTCAATAAAGAATCATTTTTATTTAGAAAACCCCATGCCACCATATAAATAAAGTAAACATTTTCTTCCAACTTGTCTTTACTGTGAAGTTTTGGTGCCATATCAATGTTTCTAAGACTGTCAAATGTGTGTATCCAAAGTCATTTTACTGCGCATAGCATTTGCTTACAGGATTACAAAGGTTGCATATTTCTTACTTATTCTCTTTGTTGGTCATAAAAAAGAATGTCAATGACCCCTTGATGGCTCAGGACCGCAGGGTTGCACAACACTGCTGTAAAGGACACAGGGGGAAGTTCCAAACTTAGCTCAAATTGAGATAGTGCTGCCATCTGTTAGACGATCACTAAACCTTTAGTGTGCACTTTGGATTCTGTTTAAATAGAGGTATCTGTCATATTAAAATTAATAATAGAATCAAGTCTTTACTGGGGCCCTTGTGGGGTGTGATTTGTAAATATTATTCTCCCAGAAAATGTGTGTAATGTAACTTTCCTCTCTTTTCCCCCCATACCCTTGATTTCTAATTGATATTTTAAGGACGTTGGCTACCTATGACGTCACGGCTGGTAAATATAGAATTTCCCATATTAGTGAATTTACGTTTTACTTAGCGAATCTTAAAAGACTTATAACATTGAAACAAAAACCACGCATTCTTAAATTATTTTTCAAATAGTTCTACATTGCCAGAAAATGGTTAATTTTATCTTAAAATAGTTTTTTTTGTAAACGTATTTTTTTATTAATGTTTTACAACTTAGGCTATTATTCTTGGTCATGAAAATGTCCTGTAGGAGTCTTCCTGCCAGGATGTAGATTAAAAACGTCCATGGTAGAATAGTTATATCTATTATAGGAAACAAGGAAAATTAAAAAGCAAGTCAATGTTTTCAAGGGATCAATATTAAAGTGACTGTGTAAACTCGCCAGAGGAAGAGGGAAAAGTTTATCAGTACATATATAAGAGCCCTCTCAAGGTGAGTTTCTCATTTTCTACCCTCTCTTTCCATTCCGTACATTGGCGTCTACGTGTGACAGTGCTTAGACTGCTTAGGTGCGTCAAGTAAAGATGCAACCCGCTTCGCAAATTAGCTTACAAATCTCCATGTAGGCAAAGTCTTTAAGTCTTTATTTATATTATTTATGATCCTAAGAGGTAGAGTAAGTGATACACAGTAGTGGATGAATTGAGAGTTCCAGCGCACTTTCTCCCATAAGGTTAACATTGATCCACCACCCTGAATGTGGTGGATCACTT
>CABFVX010008824.1:0-15896 GCA_902151425.1 Timema shepardi | reverse complement strand
CACGCAAATGCGGGTTCACTTCCTCTAATTCAACCTTCCCAATTCCTAATCCATTAGCGTAATTAGTACTTAAAGCGTATAACCCGAACGAGTAGTAAGACACGGTGCTAAATATTATTATTATTATTACTCTAGTACAAAGTACCTTCTAACAGCTCTTTAGTGACTGTGAGGCAAGACTGTTGCAACATGCTAGGTGCACAACTAAATTTGGGGTGCCCCAACGTGCCTCTCAGGTGCGCCTAGTTGCATGCCTCATGTTGCATGAAAAAAAGGCATAGTCTAAACGCACCTTACCGCAGCCGGGAGAGATAATTTGCCCATAACTTAAATGCATATTTGACTGCTGAGGACGGGGAGATCGAGGTTCGAATCTCGGTCGGGCGAACTGGGGGTGGCTTTTCCTAAATGGTTTTTCCACTCTCCCTTCCACGAAAATGCGGGTTCACTTCCTCTAATTCAACCTTCCCAATTCCTAATCCATTAGAGTAATTAGTATTTAAAGTGTATAACCTGAACGGGTAGTAAGACGCGGTGCTAAATATTATTATTTTTATTAAATGCATATTAAAGTTGAGGATCAATTTGATTTTATCAACCAAATTTACATCCCCTCCACCTTGAGCCCCTTTGAAAACCAAATAACAATATGTTAACCAGAGAATGCCCAGCAAGTGAGTCGAGTAATGTACTACTACCTGAAGGGCAAAGCTCTGAACGTTGGGCCCCAACATTCCCCTCAAGCGGAAGCGGCCCTGTCCAAGGCTGTCAAGTTGGACCCGACTCTCGTCGAGGCATGGAACGAACTGGGCGACTGTTACTGGAAGAGGGATGAGATCAAGGAGGCCAAGAACTGCTTCATGGGGGCCCTCGGACATGTGAGACTCTTAACTCTTTGGCTAATATAGGCTGCATCAAGAGGGGCAAACACTCTAGTCGAGTGTTTGTGTTAAATCGCCTGACTTTCTTCAGCCCTTAAACATTCCTTCAGATATTGTATATGGTTGGCTGACTCTTGATTTACAAGGTCACCGTTCGATCCTCGCACGACTGCGTTGGTGGTGGTATTTGCCCACATATTAGTTCCTAAACGACTCCGGGCAAATTCTTAAACATTTCCTTAGAATTCACCTTATTGTTCTGCTTTGTCACATTAAATAGTTAAATTTGCCGATAGCTAAGAGATTGGCGCTGGAGCCGGCGGTTTGTAATCTAATCCAGTGTCCCCGTCTCAGCACAAGAACAAGGTGTCCTTGAGGAACCTGTCCATGCTACTGCGCCAGGAGAGCGCCAAGTCCTCCGAGGAACGTGTCAGGAACATCGAGCAGGGGGTGAGCTTCGCCAAGGAGGCGGTACAACTCGACACCAATGACGGCGTCTCTTGGTCTGTGCTCGGGAACGCTTACCTCTCGTCTTTCTTTATGATCGGTCAGGACCCCAAGACGCTGAGGCTGTGCATGTCGGCGTACTTGCAGGCGGTGAGTCTCTGCCCCTGGATAACGCAACAAGCTTGTCTCAAGTAACATCTCTTAACCTCGTCTACCTGCTTTGGCGGCCGCGTGGTCTAAGGCGAAACTCTCGCGACAAACTAGACTGCCGATGACGGATAGATCAAGGTTTGAATCCTGGTCAGGTTTACTGAGGTTTTTTCCCCCGAAATGATTTTCCACTCTCCTTTCATGTAAATGCGGGTTCACTTCTTCTAAATTCGAACCAGCCTGTATGAACCTGACAGACCACGCTCCCGCCGATGCACGTGGTGTATTATTGCACCTTATAACACACTCTTGTGCCTTATGTCCCCAGGAGAAAGACAGCGCGGCCCGAAGAGAGCCTGACCTCCATTACAACAAAGCGATAGTGAGTAAAAATATCTCTACGTTCTTTCCCAAACGACAAGTACAACAAAATAGGTGGACATTGGCGGAAACGACGGGTCGGTACTCCGAGCCTTTGACTCCTTCATAAATATCTAAAGTATGTTAGTTACAATAACAAATTTACTACAGTAATTAATTTATTTTTTGTTAAATGACCTAAATCGGCTGTGAGGCGGGCTCTTTAAGGGCTCGCTTGACACTTTCAATCCAAGAACGTTTTGCAATTATTCGCTCTATGAGCTCTTTGACCCAACCTCGTGACTGACTCCCGTCAAGATCTCGAGGACCTGGTGACACCCGACAGTCACCGGGAAATTGCACCCCATGACCCCAACCGTGACTCCCATAAAAATCTACCGACACCGGTACTTTCCACAAGTACCACAAATGCCAGAATTGCAAACAAAAAAAAACTAAAATCATTTTACCAGAGGGCAGAGTCCCGAGAGAGGTGCCCTTAAAAGGTAGTATATTTTTACCTTTTTTTAATGGTAAGAGGATGCAAAAGAAAGGATCTCAAGGAGACGCTGATGAAGTATGTAGGGTAAAGACCGCAAAGGAGAGCAGATAAGTGTGCAAGTGAGAGGAGAAGAGTGATAGAAGGAAGGAGGAGTCATTTTTATCAAACTAACTGGAAAACAGTTGATGATGTTATGTTTTCCCGGTGTTTCTTCTGCGGTGCAGGCGCTCAAGTTCGAGGAGGAGTACCTGAAGGCGCTGGAGTCGTTCTCGAGAGCGCAGTCCCTTGATCCGACATGGCCGCCGCCGCGGCAGAAACAGGCGGAACTCCTGAAGTATCTGGACAATGTCCAGGATTTGGTCAGGAACAAGGGGAGGTTGAAAGTCAAGAAACTCCAGCAGATGATTCAGGTTTGATTCCTGAGGACGTCACAAATTGTAACATTCAGACAGGTTTATTCCCCCCTCAGGATAAACGATGACTTAACCTTCTGGCTTTTTGGTTGCTTTGCTCTTCAGTTCATTTATATTAAAACACCCGCCTCGGCGGCGTAGTCGGCTAACGCGCTTGTCGTGTTGAAGCTCGACTGCTGAGGACCGGGGAGATCGAGGTTCGAATCTCGGTCGGGTGAACTGGGGGTGGTTTTTCCTAAATGGGTTTTCCACTCTCCCTTCACGCAAATGCGGGTTCACTTCCCCTAATTCACCCTTCCCAATCTCTATTCCATTAGCGTAATTAGTACTTAAAGCGTATAACCCGAACGGGTAGTAAGACGCGGTGCTAAATATTATTATTATTTATATTAAAATAAAAAATGTTGTCATTATATATATATATATATATATAAAAAATTGAAGGACTAAAATTACCTGCTTTGATGCTCACACTGTCTTAGGCGCTACTCTCGCAATAGACTCTACTACCGATGACGGCGGGGATCGTGGTTCGAATCCTGGTCGCGTGTGTTGAGGGTGTTGTTAACTAAATGGTTACTCCCCTCAGATGAGTGGTCGGGCTGGCTGACCACATTCACAGGAGACCCTGGTTCTATTCCAGGTCACACCCATTATGACAGTTACGACGATACGGTGGCGTTGACAGCTAGCGCTTGATTGTGTGTCCCAGAGTCTGGACGTGAAGCAGTTGGGGCCTTACCAAGGGGGCAGATACACCAGTGCGGGGTCCTCCGTCGCGCTGACTCTTGTCCCAATCGCGGGTCTCCAGCCCGGGACCAACGGCGAGAAGGTGGTCCTCGGAAAGGTGGTGTGCAGCGTTCAAAACGAGGACAGCGTACCTTTGTGAGCGCTCTTTCCTGGTTTGTCAAGGGTCTGAGAGGGACTGTGTCTCTGAGCGCTCTCCAGGTTTGACTGAGAGGAACTGTGTCTCTCTGAGTGCTCTCCAAGTTTATCAGGGGACTGTGAGGAACTGTGTCTCTCTGAGTGCTCTCCTGGTTTGACTGAGAGGAACCGTGTCTCTCTGAGCGCTCTCCTGGTTTGACTGAGAGGAACTGTGTCTCTCTGAGCGCTCTCCTGGTTTGTCAAGGGTCTGAGAGGAACCGTGTCTCTCTGAGCGCTCTCCTGGTTTGACTGAGAGGAACTGTGTCTCTCTGAGCGCTCTCCTGGTTTGTCAAGGGTCTGAGAGGAACTGTGTCTCGCTGAGCGCTCTCCAGGTTTATCAGGGGACTGAGAGCACTGAGGCGCTGGTTTCGAGTGCTGCTATAGAGGGTTTTCGGGGGGTATTAGTACAAAACCTGATGAAGCACTTCAAGAGGTAGCTGATAAGAAAGAATTATTGTGGTTTGAGTTCCGCAATCTTGTTGGAACATGATTGCTACTGGGTCGCTGTTCGGACCTCGTTCAGGGTTTCTCTTCATCCACACTCACACGTATCCAGAAGGGTTTAGAATGGTAGAATTTAGAGAAAATGTACCCGGCATTTGTATGGAGGAAGAGTGGTAAATCTTCTAAGTAAAACCACTCAACCGAGATTCGAACCCTCACATCCTCGTTCCCCGCAAGCCACACTAGACGACCTTGGCGTATCGGCGAAACCTGCCTGCCTGTTATAGGTAATGTAGGTGTCAAGTTTGTTAGACTCATAACCAGGTCTGTGGAGTCGGTACACCAAGCCTTCGACTCTGACTCCTTCATTACTGGCTAAAGTACGGTCACTGTCTAGTAACGTCGGGACAGAAGAGTAATTTCCCTCTTAATAATGAAAGCCTGAGTCAAACAAGATATCCATCCAAAATTGAGTTTTTTAAAACTTATTGGTGACCTGGCGGTCTAGGGGTAAGGTGTCAGACTTCTGTGCTGGGAGGTCCGGGGTTCAATCCCCGGTCCCGGCACAGATTTATCCGATTACCAAAACCTTACTTCACCTCTGACAAGACATCTTGTGAATGTGGGGAATGCCAGTGCCTCCACCGTGGTTCGGATTCCACGTTAAACTGTAGGTCCTCCATTTCATCTCACAATCACCCTACCATTACACATTAGCGTGATGCGTATAACCCGAACGAGTAGTAAGACGCGGTGCTAATGATAATAATAATAATAATAATAATTAAAACTTACTATTATCACAATATATATTTATTTTAAATGTTGCGCCTGTCAGTTTTTTCTATTTTCAATGTGGCCCTTTCGATCAAACGACAGATCTAGTCTCTATCAATCCATGCGATCAAACTCCTGTTTGTGTGTTTTAACGAACGTTCAGCTTGAAGGACTCTTGTTACAGCACGTTCTGTATGTTGGACAAGGCGGAAACCTGCGTCGCGGTCACAGTGTACAACTTGGCGCAGGGGAAGGGAGTCATCATCGGAGACACCGTGGCCATTCCTGAACCTTACCTCTCCCAAGTCAGGTTCAAGTACGAGGACAAGGTACGAACCGGGACGTAAGTCCTGAACCTTACACCTCCCAAGTCAGGTTCAAGTACAAGGCACAAACACAGCACTTTGGTACGTGAGCGTCAGGATTTAGATCTGACCTTGTGTTGCGGTTTACAAAGAGAGATAGTTACATAAAGGGTGCTAATAGCTCGTATGTCCTGGTATGTCTTGTTTAGTGAGATACGTTTGGCCGAGTGGAAAACACGGCCAAGTGCCCGGATAGCACTTTTATAGGTGAAAACATGTTGTTTTTTAGCTACTGACATCGATAACATTTTCCTAAATTGTTAATATTATATTTATGGGCGTGAGAGGGTCACTTTTTAAATGCCCAGTGAACCGAAAATAAGGTTTTAGTTGTTGTATTACACTACTTTTAATGTTGTTAAATGATCCATTGGGTTAAGATACATGTCATATTTATTGAGATATTTCAAATATGTTCGTGATATATTAAAGTTCTTGGAGATCTTATCTCCGACGTTGACATTTCAAAGCTTCACACAAACCTAAAGTAGCCCCATGGCTTCTTTGGTGCTGACTGACAGCTCACATCTTACAGCTGACGGCTTTGAAAAGTTACCAGACCAAGTTATGTATCCCTACGCCGAACCATATGATCTGCAAAAACATGTGTTAAGCAGTTGTCAGTTCTGACAGTCACCTAAATGATGACTGTCAGAAGTCAGCTGTGAGCTGTCAGTCAGCACCAAAGAAGCCGTGGGGCCGCTGTATGTATGTTTAGTGTAAGTTCACACTGGAGTACCGATTGGAGGTTACAAGTTTGCCAACATTGTCGCCAGGAGTACCAGATGGACTGCATACGGGTCGAGTCCCCGCTGGTCCTGGTGGTGAACGGCAAGAAGCAAGGGATGGACAAACTGGCCAACATTCGCTTGGCCTCTATCAAGAAGAGTCACTGAACGCTCCGACTAACACCACACACTAACGATCCTAAACCAGGCCACCGTGCGGGAAATAGCCGGGGCTCCTCGGATGATCTTACTCGAGGTGGGAGTGCANCGGATCCCACATTAAACTGTAGGTCCTCCATTTCATCTCACAATCACCCTACCATTACACATTAGCGTAAGTGCGTATAACCCGAACGGGTAGTAAGACGCGGTGCCAATAATAATAAATATCTGTCCTGCGATTTAATGACAACTTTTTCTCTTTGTTTAGAAAATTCGTCATCTAATACCGCTATGATCATATTCAACAAGTGTTGATATCACCGTGTGAAGAAAATTAAACTCTAGGTTTGTACTTGAGCAATATTTTCTCTCGTTCCCTGCAGCCCCACCTCGACTATCGAACAGAAGAAAGAAAGAAAGAAAGAACGGTACTCTCGGCTTGTTTGTCGCCTGATTCGTGGTGGCTACATGCGAGGAGTCTGGTCACGGTGGACAGGGAGTTTTCAGGAAATGTACGCTCGACTAATTCCGCACCTAAACCTTTAAAACAAAAAGTGAAGAGATTTAGTTTCATTAATTTAGAATCTAGATATCGAGTTATGCCCTGCCGTCGACATGTTTCTTCTGTCCAACTCCGACTCCTTCATAAATGTCCATAGTATATTAATTAGTAACAACCCGCCTCGGTGGCGTAGTTGGCTAACGCGCTAGTGGTGTTGAGCGACGGGCAGATCGAGGTTCGAATCTCGGTCGGGTGAACTGGGGGTGGTTTTTTCCTAAATGGTTTTCCACTCTCTCATCACGCAAATGCGGGTTAACTTCCTATAATTCAACCTTCCCAAGTCCTAATCCATTAGCATAATTAGTACTTAAAGCGTATAACCCGAACGGGTAGTAAGACGCGGTGGTAAATAAAAATAATTAGTAACAACAAATTTACTGCGGTAAAAGGCTCCAATACAGATTATTTCATGAGAAGCTTCTATGTCAATCCAAATTACAAATACCGGTTCAAAAGAATAAAAAGGTATATAATCAAAATGATAAAGTTACCATGTGTTGTTACAATATTGAAGCTGTAGTCGGAGTATGGACATTTGTTCTGCGGAGCTTACATGAGCTTCAATAACACACGGACACGAAAATACCCAAAATAATACTGGAATAATAACTTATAACAATGTCGATGTTTAGAAGCTGTGGGGATGATTTTTGAAAATATGTGATCACTCTAATGACTGGAAATATTGCTGATCCCACTCCAAAAAGTTGATTTTGAAATTTATTTTTTTATTGTGTCTGTAAAACCTGGACAAGTCCGGGAATTTAACGATGAAAGTTTTGAATCAACCCTTTAATTTAATGAAACAAATAGCCGAAACTATTGTTAATGCATTTTAGTGGGGATATTCCCTCATAGATATCATATTCTGAAAATTGAAAAATGACACCTGGACACGGGAATCGAACCCGGGACCTTCGGCTTAGTACGCCAATGCTCTTACCACTGAGCTATCCAGGATTCGTCCCGTGTCCATGGTCATTCTTCACTCATAGTTTAAGGCAGAGTCTAAGATGGACGTGCGGAAGTCGTCAGCTTATAAACATGTGATTATCGAATGCTGGATAGCTCAGTGGTAAGAGCATTGGCGTACTAAGCCAAAGGTCCCGGGTTCGATTCCCGTGTCCAGGTGTCAATTTTCAGAATATGATACCTTTAATTTAACATTTGCTATAATTATTTTTCGCTAATTGATATTCCTGGGTGATTTAACGACTTGGACCGCCTTGATCTAAGTGAGATATGAGCCTCTGTTCCTCGTGAAGGTTCTAGAGCGGCCCTCGGGGTGGGGCGAGAACAGACCAACCTCACCACCTCGATGGTCGCACGATCCGACACCCGCAATAGGCTGGATTTCCTGAGTCGGGGTTTTAATTCTCTTTGGGTGTTTTTTTCACCGAGTGATTCCAAACTCTCTCTCTCTCCTTGTGAATGTGAGAACCTTCCTCATCTTTACAACTTTAGTGTAAACAATATGTGTGTGTGTGTGTGTGTGAGTGTGTGTGTGTGAGACCCACCTGTTCAGGTTATAATTACTCTAATGGTGTAAGGATGAGGAAGGATAGTGGGAAACCATTCAGTAGACCTGACCGGGATTCAAACCTTGATCTCCTGTTATAAAACGTGTGGTTTTCTGACCTCTGCGATAACAGGGTTTGTTTTTCCTGATATTATTCCAGTCGGGTCATCTGTTCACAGTCGCGATCTTCACCTCGGTGATTGGCCATTTCAATCGTAGGTTTTTTGGGGAGTCGCGAATGGTCACCCATCCTTGTCCTGTATCGCGGCGGGCTACGGATATCTCGATGACGGTTGTGTATAATTCACAAGGATCATGTTGGTCCCACATTCATATCAGAGGTTGAAGGTCAAACAGTTCTTTTAACATTAAATAGTCAAGCTATTACAAACTTTGTTAATTACAGTTAAATATCATATTGTTTCCACACGTCCTTCACAGACTCTGTCACAGTGGTTTGAACATCGGCGTACCGAGCCAAAGGTCCCACGTTCCATTCCCGTGTCCAGGTGTCATTTTTAAAATTTAAAGAATATTGAAAATTTTGTTATTTTCGGAAGAAAGTACAAAAAGAGCGATAGGAAGGGACAGACACAAAATGGCGTTTACATTGAAGAGAGGAACACTGCTGCCACTGGACAGGGGGGTAATGGATGAAATATGATTGTCATCGCTCAATCTCTTTCCCTCACCTTCTTCAGAATATAACAAAATGTACGTCGAAAAGAAATACAGCCTTGAATATGAATTTTGCGGTCTTATAAAATATAATTAATAAACACAAGTGGCTCGACGTGCTCTTGTAGAAAATATGTTGTTTCTTTACGAACAGAATTTGCCACTTTATTTTAGTGAGACTAAACTATTTGGTTGGTTCTTAGGTTAAGTCAAGATATTTTATTTTAACAAAGTACAAATGTTAATTACAGTAGCCCCGTGGCTTCTTTGGTGCTGACTGACAGCTCACAGCTGACAGCTGACAGTCAACAATTAGGTACTGTAGCCCCGTGGCTTCTTTGGTGCTGACAGTTCCCAGCTGACTTCTGACAGTCAACATTTAGGTATATACCTAAACTTTGACTGTCAGAAGTGACAGCTGCTAAATACATGTTTTTGCAGATCATATGGTTCGGCGTAGGGATACTTAATTTGGACTGGTAACTTTTCAAAGCTGTCAGTCATCACCAAAGAAGCCATGGGGCTACTGTACATATGCTACTAATGTGAATATATAATATATATCTCTCTAAGGAAAACCTATTTTTGCTTTTTGAGGTAATTTTATTATATTCGGAAGAAGGTGGAGGCAACCATTACCTCTTAGTCCAGTGGCAGCATTGTGAACTCCATATTGTGTCCGTCCCCTTTTAATTTTTTCTATCCACCTTTACCCAAACCTTGTTCCAAATATATAAGGTACTAATGGAAACACGCTTTGAAGGTCTTAGAATTGTCTTCACGAACAAAACCAGTTGAAAGATTGTGACTCGTGTTGCGAGCCACTAGATGGTAGCACTTGGCCACGTGGGTCTTCTCGCGCGCGACCAAACAAACAAACTGATGTACCAATCGAACTGGTAATAACTAACAAATTGTTATTAATAAGTGATTTGTAATTAACTCTAGCTCATAGTTTTAAGTTATTAAAATTTGTTAAAACATAATATTTTGTACTAAGTCAATAAAATATCATTGTGTAGTAATATGATTTTATTTTACCATGAAACTAGCTTGGTTTACTCAAATACCATATAAAAAAAGAGTTATTATAATTTTAACCATCATATGATGGTAAAACATACAGTAGAGCCCCGCTTTACGGCGTTCCGCTAGTCCTGCGGTTTCAATAGTGTACACGGTCACTGTATTTGGCGCGTGTCTTGATCCTCTGGTGTTTTTTGGCATGACGGGCACAGTGAAGAGCTTTGACCGCCATTTATGTCGGTAATTCAGTTGTAACAAGTTAAAAGTTAACGTCATACAAATGGGCCAACACTCACCGACACCCTTGATGAACAACAACACGATCACCTAAGCACAAGCTCTGACCTCCACTCTCCTACAGAAACAACTGACTGCGCGCAGCCGACAAGCCAACTGTCTGCTCAGGGCTCGATCCGCGGCCAGCCTGAAATGATGATGGTTCCACGCGGCCAGATGAAGCTATCACTTCCGCCAGTAGGACGACTGAGAATGTTCTAGGTGCTGCCAGACGCGTTTATTTGCTGTTATGTTTGTTATATCGTCTTACCCCCTCCTTCCCTTGCCCCATCTCTCTGTAGATACAATAACGTATATATAGTGTTCGCGCTTTTGAATAGTCGCTTATTATACCACCGACTGAGCTTGGTGGGAGGGCCGTAATTTATTTTATATTCTAAATTGCATTTTCAGCATTATGGGGGACATCTTGTCTAAATTATGGTTCAGGACTTGTAAATATTTGAAGTTAGGATTATGAGATGTTGCGCGCAGGTCATCGTGAATGCGCCTGCATTCTCTCTCTCTCTTTGTACGAGGTTTAGTTCATCCTAATAGTACTGTCTGGGTTTGTTATGCGTACTTTACGTGTATTTGATTTAATGTATAGATTAACGGTCACGCTTTGGCGTGTCGGGCATACCGTCCGTCCTTTTCTTGTTTGCATTTTGAATGTTTATGGAATTGTTTAGTTCTCTATTTAAACTGGGAGCACAGGGCACTTAGGTGTTAGAGATGAGACTCGGCCTTACGCCTTGATCTGTTTATAGTTTTGGTTCAGCTATGTTGTTTTGTTTTGATCTGGAGGCGCCAATGTTTATCCTTATAGCCTGAATTAAGATGCATACTATGAATTGCAAAGTTGTATCGTTGCTTGCGCTTAATGCTATAACTACAGAAAGAACCATAGATTTACAACCAGAATAAAACCAGAATTTTCTCTTTTTATTTTCAGATATTGGAATGTCAATTTATTCCTTTATCGCAGTAGAATCATTTAAACCTGTGTGGAGAAGCGCCTCACGCCATATTGTTATATTTTGCTCTGCTTATGTATCTTCTTTCTAATTTTGTCCTAAATAAAACTAACTTTGTTTATTATTGTTAAACTTCTTTTCTGGTTTTCCCAACACACTTCCAAAAATGTTATATATCGGCAAAAAGACTAGTTAAGCTTCACAGCGGGGGTCTGGGGAGCTAGCCCACAGTATAAACGGGGCCTCACTTTATTTTATTTTTCTATATATTTACTTTTGAGAGTGTGTCCTTTAGTCCGAAGAGTTAACCAAGTTGTGTAATTAATTGTTCAATGGAGATCACAGAGGGAAAGTTTTCACTTTGGCAATATTTGTGTTTGGTGTATTTAATGTGCACTTTCTAAATCAAATGATTAAATCAGTACAACTTACAAACTTACTTAATTATATAAAAGGCACAACACACAGCCCCCTTGCTGTTAATTCATCGATGTGGAAAGGATTGTCCCGATTTCACCGTTAATGAATCTTTGGGCCGATCCAAACCCCGTGATACGTAGCTCGATAGATGGACGTGATAATGACTCGGCTAAGGCCTCGTGCTTTGATACCAAGGCAGGAGTTCCGTTGCTGCATTTTATGTTGACAACAATTTTTGTTGTTTTCCAGAACTTTTTATTAAGTACTATCTCATAGATCTGAACTTGGACAAGTAATTTGCAGGAAGAGAGGGAGGGGGGATTGTGGATGTCAAGAAACAATATAGTTCATATCCTCATGTCGCTACAGGTCAAGAAACAATATAGTTCATATCTTCATGTCGCTACAGGTCAAGAAACAATATAGTTCATATCCTCATGTCGCTACAGGTCAAGAAACAATATAGTTCATATCTTCATGTCGCAACAAGTCAAGAAACATATCTTCATGAGACAACATCTCTTTCAATCATCATCAAAACCAGTTTACTCAGTTACTAGCCCTGATATTTCAATGGCCACCTGCTCCCCCAGTTGTTAGCTTCTTCATACCACCCCCCACAAAACACAATCCATTGAGCAGAGAGGAGGGTAAGCAAGGAGTCATTCTTCACCAGACACACAATGACAGGCAAAGAAAGACTTTTTTTTTTTTTTTCGAAATTGTGAACCCATTAATATCTCAAACTCAACTCTGGAGTATTTGAAATGTGAGTATTCACAGATCCCTAGTATATTTCAATAATAATAATCAATAAATCATAGTTTCTAGGTCAAAATTGTTCAATCTGCAAATAAACTTAAAAAATAATTTCATTTTTATAAATTAAATTTATATTTAATAGTATGATTACCTACATCACAATTTGACATGTGTATGGACATTTAGCACCCACACGAGTTTATAACTATCGTTACATTTCTCGACCAGAACATTCTATTGTGACAAACGATTGATGACTTGGCTACTCGATTTAAACAGTCATTCGAATCATTGAGCACCTAAAATAAGTTAATATCACACACAACACCAGATAACTGTGTTTCCTCGGTCCAAAACCATGTTCAGCCTTGATTGACGAGGATGCTCCTGTCCAGACGATATCCTCGGCCAGAGGACCGCTACATGTTCACCTCCCACAGCTGGAGAGAGTTGTCGAGGACCACCTCGAACCACGCCCTCCTCTGCGGGTCGCTGAATGCCGGCGCCAGGGTCCTCAGGTCGAGCTGCAGCAAGGCCTCGTTGCCCAACAGGTGGTTCAGCTGCCGGAGGAGGCCTGCGTCCCCGTGCAGTTTGAGCAGGCTCGCGTACGTGAAGAAGTAGAAGTGCACCCGCAGGTGGTCTGCCACCCAGGCGTCCACCGTGCCGTTACCGCTCGCCGTCTGGATGGTCCCGATGTGCTCCGCGTACCAGGGCGAGAAGAAGCTGGAGAGCTCCACGTTGGACAGGTCCGACACTCCTTTGGCTCTCAGGCGCTCCTTGATCTTACTATAGATCTGAGGAGTGTACACGAACACCTGCAACACATGAGTTATCTGAGGAGTGTTTACAACACACGAGTTGTCTGAGGAGTGTTTACAACATACACGAGTTATCTGAGGAGTGTTTACAACACACACGAGTTGTCTGAGGAGTGTTTACAACACACATCAGTGGTCTGAGGAGTGTTTACAACATACACGAGTTATCTGAGGAGTGTTTACAACATACACGAGTTGTCTGAGGAGTGTTTACAACACACACGAGTGGTCTGAGGAGTGTTTACAACACACACGAGTGGTCTGAGGAGTGTTTACAACATACACGAGTTATCTGAAGAGTGTTTACAACACACACGAGTTGTCTGAGGAGTGTTTACAACACACACGAGTTGTCTGAGGAGTGTTTACAACATACACGAGTTATCTGAGGAGTGTTTACAACATACACGAGTTATCTGAGGAGTGTTTACAACACCTGCCAGTAGGTGCTCTTGTCAGAAATTAGATCGCAACTCGCACCTTCATTGTTCTAAGGTTTCACTTTTTACAGCAACCACAGGAAGGAACAAACCACGGCAGTGTGACATTAGCTGCTATTATGACAGTTTTACTATCTGGACATAGCTGGAATGATGAAATAGTGAGTTTGGTGAGATAGTACACCAGGACAGCAAGGTTTGATTGGGGGAAACGAAGTCGTGCAAGGGCTGGTTGTGTGATCAAAACTAGATGACGATACTGTATAGTGTTTCTTCTGGCCTGCTATAGCACAACACTGGCGGTCTGGAACGAACCACTTAACCTGATGTTTCAACCATGGGTGTCGTGTCTCGGACAAATTGTGTAACTTGTTAAGGTCCGCGTGACGCGGAAACTCCGCATTGACCACTAAAACGCGGAGGGAGATGTTTTCCGAAAGGTCAGTCGCGGATTACTAAACTGTCTCTCTCGTAAAAACAACACTAATGTGGAAAACATTCGCGTGTATGTGTTTTTTTTTAATATGAAAAGTGTAAAATGTAGGATTATCGACGTGGACTTTCTAACTGCACATTTGTAAGTCGTGTCGGCGCGTTATGTAAAAGAAAACCGTGCCTTCCTTCTTCCTACAGTAATACTAGGAGTTTTACACAAACACGAATGGCAACGATACTATTTATTATAAATAGGTGTTCTGTCTTATGACAGATCCATTCCTTTTGTCAGTGAACTTAGACCACCAATGCGCCCTCCTGTCCTCTGCCTCCTTCACCAGCTCCCAGAATGTTCTTCTTTCCTCCAAGTCATCCAATGTTCTAATCCTCCTTCTTCCTAATCTTCTCTTTCCCTCAACCTTTCCTTCTATGACGTCGTGCAGAAGCCAGTTCTCCTAAGGATGTGTCCAGTCCAAGAACAATCGCATCCAAAATGGTTCTCTTCTCACCCACTCCTCTTAGGACTTCCTTTGTCCCCCTGTCTGTCCACCTGTTCTTCCCACCCTCTCTTCTTAGGACTTCATTTGTCCCCCTGTCTGTCCACCTGTTCTTCCCACCCTCTCTTCTTAGGACTTCATTTGTCCCCCTGTCTGTCCACCTGATCTTCTCACCCACTCTTCTTAGGGCTTCATTTGTCCCCCTGTCTGTCCACCTGTTCTTCCCACCCTCTCTTCTTAGGACTTCACTTGTCCCCCTGTCTGTCCACCTGATCTTCTCACCCACTCTTCTTAGGGCTTCATTTGTCCCCCTGTCTGTCCACCTGATCTTCTCACCCACTCTTCTTAGGACTTCATTTGTCCCCCTGTCTGTCCACCTGATCTTCTCACCCACTCTTCTTAGGACTTCATTTGTCCCCCTGTCTGTCCACCTGATCTTCTCACCCTCTCTTCTTAGGACTTCCTTTGTCCCCCTGTCTGTCCACCTGTTCTTCCCACCCTCTCTTCTTAGGACTTCATTTGTCCCCCTGTCTGCCCACCTGATCTTCTCAAGTCTTCTCCAACACAACATTTCAAAACTCTCCAAGTATTTCTTTTCCATCAGCAGATTCAGGTGTACTTCCTCTAAATTCACCCTTTTCCATTATTATCTCATTAACGTAATTAGTACAAATACGTGTAACCCGAACAGGTAGTAAGACGCGGTGCTAAACAAAAGAAAAACGTTTAAAAAAAATTATACAGCAAGTACTAAGCAACGAAATCTCCATTCCAAAATGTGTTCAAAAGTGGAACTATATTTCAGAAAACGACAATTCTTTGGGATAAGTCGGTCATTTCCTAATTTCTACCCAGTGCTTTTTTCTTAAACAATAATTATTAAGAGAATTTACCTCGAGTTTACGATATCACATCTTCACATAGTTAACATCGGGTCCGGACGTCACAGACGAGTGGTTCGGGTATCTGGACGAGCGCAGAGCATACACGTGGTCACATGACCAGCTCCAAACCAATCACAAGATTCAACTAATTTTTACTTCGTCTGCTCTGTCTGAGATCTTCGGCGCGGGAGAAACCATCATCCACAATCGGCGCGCATGCGTGTGCACACTAAGCGAGATACAAGTAGACAGCGCTGTCTAATGTTGTGGAACGATTAGAAACACCTCACCTAGGTTCGAACCCACGAGCACTTTACCCCAAGACTACGGAGTTCAACATTAGGAAGGTAAATATATTGATAGACCCACCTCGGTGGCGTAGTTGGCTAACGCGCTTGTCGTGTTGAGCTCGACCGCCGAGGACGGGGAGATCGAGGTTCGAATCTCGG